>MCJB01050528.1:0-33625 GCA_002018475.1 Nicotiana obtusifolia
AACCCCAGTTTCATAATTAAATTCCTCTTCTACATTTTGTGAATCAAGAGGATTAAAGGAGCTAAAATCATGATAATATTGATTTTCCTCTACGTGTTGATTAGAACTACCAATAATTCCTTTACCCTTATTTCCCGAACGACCACGTGCCCGCCCCCCACTACTAGTTCCAATTGAACCTCTTTGAGACATAATTATAATTTATAGCAAATAAAATAACCAACCAATAAAATAAATATATCACAAAAATATAATTAAAGAGTAGAGATAGGAACGACCAACCAATATAGCCGTATAATTGAGATGAAGTTGAAACTTGAGCCTTCAATTGATAGCAAGTTAGCAACTCCAAGAAACTTGATAAATAACCAAAATTGTGGAATTTAGATTTAGACAAGTAGCCAAAGTAACAAAATAGCAATATTATAGATGATTTTGAGAGAATTAGAGAGAGTTTGATGAATTTTGTGAATAATATGATGAAATAATGGGGTATTTATAAGAAAAAATAGTTAGGGGGTTTATGGGGTTAAAATAGCCGTTTTTGGCCATTGCCCAACGACTATTTCATCAATAGAGCCGTTGGCAACGGCTATAATTTAAAGAAAGCACTGCCCACTGCCGAACCGGTCCGGTCCGGTTCCGACCCAAATTTATTCCGGTCGATCCGGTCAAATACGCTAAAACCGTTTCGTTACCGGACCAGTAAGCCCCCCTCCCCCCCCTTTAATTGGTCCGATTCCAACAGGTCCGGACCGGTTCGGGCCGGTTTCCGATCCCTAACCGGTCCGGTCCGGTCCGGTTGGAACCGGACCAGTTGCCAGCCTTAAACTACACCGTTAGTTCTCCGGCAACGGCGCCAAAATTTGATCACGCCCAACTTTAGTCCAAAAAAGGTTAAGCGGGCACTGCAAATATATTTCGGTCTAAGACTCTGGAGTCGAATCCCACAGAGAACTATGCTTTCGCTATAATGGTTAAGTATCACTAAGAAGACAAGCTCGAATAATTTCTAAGCTATAAATATCAAGATTCTTATGTCTAATTAACTAACAAATTAAATAAAACTAAATAAATTAACAACTAGAGATATTAAGGGTTGGAGACAAGAAAGGAGGTCTAGAGTTATGATTTCCCCAATTATCGGAATCCTTCTCGCTACGTCTTCTATAATTCGCCTAATTATTCTCTACTGATCGTGAGTACTCGACTTATCGTAATTCTCTCTCGAGCAACTACAATAATATACTAGTTATATTCTTTCAAACTACGCTAACTCGCGCTTTTTCACCGCTCACTATGATCACACCAAAGCTTCGTTATCTCTAATCCCGCTTTTAAACCTGCCGTATTGATCTCTCATATACGTTAGGAGTGACGTTTTTCAACAACCACCTAAATATATACTCTTTTTCAAGCAATATATGATAAATAAGCTTCGTTAATTGAAAGCTCTTCAATTAACTAAATGAGCACGTGGCTGAACAAATAGAAAAATTCAAAGAATCAATTATATCAAAATGTATCAAGAATTCATCCTACAAAAGGTTCCATCCATACCCTAGATAACATAATTAGCTACTCATAAAAGTATGTAAAACTACCATACTAAAATTCATAACCAATATTGGAAATCGGAAGAAAGTGAAAAACTCATAAAAGAATTCTCCGCCTTGCTCCTTGTGTGTTCTAGCCTCCTTAGGTCGAATCCCCTCCCTAGGTCGAATTCCCCCTTCGGTCGAATTTTTTTTCTTCAAAAGTGAGTTTAAAGACTATTTATATGGGATAGGGTTAGCATGGGACGAAATAATACAAGCCACTTTGGAAAAGACTTTTCAGGTTAGCTCGTTCACTCTCTCGTGCGCACGCGAGAGCGAACGAGTGAAGTACTTCTCTTTTTCTTTTCTTCCCAAATGTCTTGTGCACTTCCATGCTTTTTTAGCTTAGTTCGCTGTTTTGTTCAAGCTTTCCTCAGCTAGCTCACTCTCTCGTGTGCACACGAGAATGAAGGAGCAATGTTCTTCTTTTGGTCCCCAATCAACTTCTTTTGCTCACCTTTCGTCCAACTTGCTCCTACACATAAGAATGCACGTAATGAGCGTAATTCACTACAGAAACTCATGTAACCTCCCGTAACCACACAAGTTATGAGATAAAAGTACACCGAAAAATATGTATTTTTAGCTGTTTATCAAGCATCCCATGCACATTTTATCTGCAAATCAAATATCTATTGTCATATGTAAATATAATTAATATAACGCTTTAAATTGCTAAAAACTGCATTTGTACCTTAAACTCACTGAAAATTTGCTGCTTGAGCTCAAATGGAAAATCACTCCACGTTGTGTAGGCGCCATTATATAGCTTGGTGTATTTCTTGGTGAACCAATTCTAGTT
The DNA here is from genome assembly GCA_002018475.1 of Nicotiana obtusifolia. Taxonomy (NCBI): domain Eukaryota; kingdom Viridiplantae; phylum Streptophyta; class Magnoliopsida; order Solanales; family Solanaceae; genus Nicotiana; species Nicotiana obtusifolia. The sequence continues at coordinate 2,401 of MCJB01050528.1, forward strand.
GAACGTAGGAAACGTAGAGCTTCTAATCACTTATTTTTTACCATTCATCATTTTTGAATTAAGGTAACTTTTTGAGTGGATCTCTTGGTGAACTAATGATATATGTGTGTAGGGCTCCTAATTATTTTACTTTATTTTATTTAGGTCATGGAAGTGACTAGATGCTCTAAAGTATTGGATATATTAACAAAATCTTGAAGTCAGTGTCTAAGCGAATTTACGTCTCCAAGACATCACGCATTTCATTTTGCATTATTTAAAAAATAAAAGGTTGCTTTTGCGCATTAACAATTTATATTGAAAAGAAAAGTACTATATTTTTCTTTAAGATATTAATTATATTATTTAGGTTATAGATTTCAATGTAATATGCAAGTTTAACCATGTTAGACCAACAAACCGACTGAAACCAAATTTAAAGTTTTTTGGAGAAACCGACCAAAATTGGTTGGTTAAATGAGAAACTTTTAAATTTTTCTTAAATACAGGATCGACCGGCATCAATCGGTGCAAAAAAAATAACTTTGCATTAATTTTAATGGTAACCGACTAACTACGATTTGTTTGCTGACAAAAAGATTATTCTGATTAATATTATATCGAAAAGTAGATTTCTCGGATTTTAACACTTAGCAAATCCACAACCTTCGATCGATTTCTTTTTAGAAAGATAATGGAATAAATTGGCTTATTTGGATCCAGTCGGGTAATTTGTCGGTCAATTTTTTGATATTTGGCTATCATTTTATATTTTATTACATTGCTTGCCATACATTTTGAGGATTTAAAAATAAATTGTGCGTTATTTGTGCTTAATTGAGTTGGTTTCAGGTATATGAGAATTTGAATTCCAAGTAGGAAGAAAGTTGCACAAAATGGCATTAAAGACATGGAAGTAAAGCACGAAAGGAAAATCGACGCAAGGCACGATAAAGTCGGCGCCCCAGAGGCATCTCACTTAACCCAGGCGCCAAACCTGCCGCACCCCATGGCGCCTCGTGAGAGCAAAGATGCGCCCCAAACTACGCTCAACAACATCGTGGTAGTGCCCTAGACACTGACTCGCACCAATACCCCGGTGTCCGAGAAGGATTAGTTTCCTTGTTGATTTTGGACATTCCAACTCTCATCTATAAATACCCCCTAAACTCGTTTTGGATATGGTTGGACATTTTTTGGAGGCAAGAAAGGCTACGGACACTTTTGGAGCACCGAAGCATTGCATCAATTATCCCTTTCTCAAGTATTTGTATTTTTATAACTCAAAATATTTTTATGATGGTTCATATGATTATGAGTGGCAAAAACCTCTCGTGTTCTGGGGTTATGGATAGCTCTTAATTATTAGAATGTGACGGTCGTTGAGATTTCTTGATTACATCATATTGGTTTACTTATTCAATTTTATTATTTATTATTTTATGCGTAGCTAACAGTAGAATACTACATATGAATCTATAGTTGAACTCGGAAGTGAAAATTATAGATTGCATATAGGATTGAATAGAGTATGTTCTTGAATCTGGGCAATGGAGAATAGATTTGCAATTAGGATAGACATATGGTAAATGCCTTACTTAGTTATTCTTGCAGGAATTACACATGCCTTCTAGTTAATCTGATTCTATAAACACATAGTATTAGGTTGGCTTGAATAGCTGAGCAAGGCGTCAAAAGAACCTTGCGAGCATAATAACCCATATTAATCAATAAATCAGACAAATCAATTAGTTAACCCGAAAAACTCTACAAGATAGACATTAATCCCATAACCCCAAAATATCCCTAGCTCACTGACTTTGTTCCTAAGTAATTCGTGTGCTCTACTGAGTCTCCTTACTTGCTTGTTAAATTTCGCAATAGTTTTAGTTAAGTAAAATCACAATCATCTCTTGAAAAATCAATTGAACTAGTAATTCGTAGCTAGCTTAATTTTGTCAATAGTTAATCACAAGTCCTCGTGGGAACAATACTTTCTTATTTACTTTATACTTGTCGACCGCGTATACTTGTGTGTGCATTTGGCCCTAATAATTTTTTGGCGTCGTTGCTGGGGACTTAGAAATTAGCTAACTTTCTAAAATCAGCTGTTATTTGTTATTTTTTCAAGCTTTAATTTTTCTTTTGAATGCAGAGGAGCAGGATTTTTGATGACACCTCCCTTTTGATATGAAAATAGAAAGAACTCTTCACATATTAATGAGGGAGGCTGAAACTAGAGCTAGAGCTGCAGAGTTGTGCATCATAATCAAACAGTAACTAATAGAGCTGGCCGAAAATGTCGAGCGGTCGGTGATAGAGGCTATAAGGTCTAATCTTGCTAACATGACTCAAGCTATCGTGAAGCGTGACATTACTGGTCACTTTGACCTTGAATAGTACATGATGCAGTTGATTCAGTCCACAGGCAATTTGTCGATCTTTCGCATGAAGATCCGGAGAGGACATGCAAAACTTTTTCGAAACTAAGGATACCAACAATTATCTGAACGTTTCCAAGGATTACGTCATACTAACATATTTCCCTTGTCACTACTAGGGAAAGCAAAAAAATGGTTGCAAAAAGAGCTTGCTAATATGATCTGCACTTGGGATGATTTAGCCTAAAATATTTTGATCAAGTTGTTCCCCACAAAGAAGACAAAGTAATTGAGGAGATAGATTCTTGGGTTTCAACAATGGGATGGAAAGACTCTTTGTCAAGCTTGGGAACATACAAGAAACTGCTGTAACGATCCGACCGATTGTTTTGAGCATTCACACTTTTCTTGGTACTTTATGGGCATGAGTAGCTACGTATGATGTATTGTAACTTATGCCAGGTTATTCGGAATCGATTTGAAAGAGTTGACCAAGTTTGACTTTTGTGAATTTGAACTTGGAACGGTGTTGTGGCTCTGTTATTTGTGTGGCACTGTGTAGTTACCTGGCCTTACCTGTAACCATGAAATTTCTAAGTGCTTGAGCTATTGAGCAGTGATCCATGTAATAAACCATGTCTAGGCTACATGCTTATTCTGTTGAGACCCACCGAGGTCATTTCCGCTGTTGAGTTATCTGCTTACATTGCGTTTACATACTCAGTCATACGCATTCATATGCATATCATATCTCAGTCTCTGACATTTATTGATACATCGCTTTGGGCTGATTTTTCATGACATTGAGAGCCCGAGAGACTGGAGAGGTTGGTGATTGAGTTGGGGCCTGAGTGCCGAGATGTGAGTGATATATCTATATATGTGAATCGGGTTGCACACCGCAACGAGCCTTATAGATATATCTATTTATGGGATTGGGCTGCACACCGCAACATATTTCATTGATTTATGCCATGATTGGCTTGATATAGCGCTTGGGCTGAAGGAGCCCCTCCGGAGTCTGTACACACCCCTAGTGAGCGCAAGTATCTACTGAGTGCGAGTGCCGAGAGGTTGGGAGGACTAAGTGACTGGGAGGACTGAGTGAATTGATATTCTGAGAGTAAGCATATGGTTTATCACTGAGTCGCATCGCATTGGCATGCACTCTTGACATACAGGCATAGAGATGCATTTTCCTCATGCTGTACGACATTGCGTCATTCATGATTTCACCTGCATAGTGACATGTAGGCGTAGAGATGTACTTTCCTCATGCTATCTTAAAAATGAAAATCTTAAGTATTGTTTGATAGGTTTTGGGAAAGATCACAGTTTTTACAAACCTACTCATATTTTAGTGATTTTGGCAAAGGATTTGAGTTTTACTGTATACTTGAAAAGAAGCATTTATTTTCCGGAATTTTATACGAGCTGAGCATTTATTTATTGAGTTATTTCTTGCACCATCTTTACTATATTGTTATGAACTGTTGCTGGTTATTGGAGTTGGACTTTGACCCTTGTACCAGCTAGTCACTACTTTCAACCTAAGGTTAGATTTATTACTTATTGAGTACATGGGGTCGGTTGTACTCATACTACACTTCTGTACCTTTTGTGCAGATGTTGGATGCTGATGTTGCTGCAATCGACGGGAGCTAGATTTGAAGACGTACCTACGTTCCGGTTGTAGCTGCTTCTTGTTCATGGCAACCTTAGATTTATAAAAATCTGTTTATGTATATTTCGGACAGATGATGTATTTATTTCATACCAGCTTTGTAAATTCTAATATTACAAGCTCATGATTTGTACTACCAGTCCTTGGGAAATTATTTGTTTAAAAATGGTGTATTATCAATTCTTTTCTTAATAAATCTCATTAAATTGGATAGTTGCTAATTGGCTTACCTGACGGGTTGGGTTAGGTGCCATCACGACTAGGTGAATTTTGGGTCGTGACAACTGCTCAGAGACTACCCACATCACTATCGGACTGACGGGGTATTGGGTCACACTTTTGTTGATGGGATGGATGTGTCATCAAAGATGAATCTTGACTCAACTTGTGGGGACAGCTGCATGAAAAAACCTTACAAAAAATCCAGACCGTCTTGAACAACTTCACCGGAAATGATCACAATTAGTAAGGTGAGGGGGAACCATGGACAACAATTAAATAGAGGGTAGCATGTGTAATTCATCTAGATGAGCTTACAACTATAACCACAGGTATGGCCAAATTCATTAATCAGGAGACGAAGTTGGCAATAGGTCAGATGCTGTAGCAACCCCTTTGGGAGGGTGCTACCTACAAAACAAAGCTAATTTACTACTTGCAACGTTCAGAAGATATTAATCTAGAAAGACATTCATAATAATTTAGTAGCGGAAATAGGCCCATGTGATAAAGGTTCAAAGTGCAACATTTTTGTTTTTGAAAAGACACTTAGTAAAATTTCGTTAATGAAATACACTGTCAAAGTGTAAAGATAATGTGATACAATCCTTTTTGAATAATCAACACGTCAAGGCAACTTTCTAATAAAATTATACTTTTCATTTAACATCACTGCTGGTTCGTATTGTACATGAATTTCAAACTATCGAGTATAAAAGGAAAACTAATCTTCTCCTTTGTAAATAATTACAAGACAAAGTGTAAATTTAGAATATTATAGAACTTGGGTTATTAACACACCCTAAAATAGCAAAACAAGTCACCTAATTCATGTTACGAGCTTATGGTCATGAGATCTAACAAGCCTCCAAAATTAGATACATAAGTGTGACATATAGATTATGTATAAGTCCCAAACTTATACAAAACCTAAGTCAATATGCAAATGTGATCTCCACAAATACTCCCCAAAAGTCTACTCCAAAAGGCCTTATTCAAATCTCTTCTCGCACATTACCTACGATAGATAACAACTATCGTTAAGTATAAAGTTTAGTGGTGTACAAACTTTAGTCTTGGAGCCATTAGATTTTCAAATTCCCTTTGTCACTCATAGGTAGCTCAAATGAAACATAATTTTAAATAAAGTAAGCAAATACACCAAAGGTATCGAATATAAATCCTTGAAGTTTTCCCAAATATCAATATCATTGTTCAAGATTCAAGTGTCAAGAAAGCATATAATGTCAATCCAAAAGAGTTTTCCAAAAATCTATTTTTGCCCAATATGTACGTTATGAAATCACACTATGCATAATTAGATATCAAGATGGACTGAAGCCCCAAATCAAATAGGGTCGAAACCCAATATCCAAGAGAATCAAGAACCATATTAAAAAATGGCTTTCTAGATCGTACTTATTAGGGTGTCATGAACCAAAATCCTAACCTGTCATGATGGCGCCTATCGTTGTACTAGGAAAGCCGACATTTATGAAATAACTCCAACACTTAACAAAAAATGGATTTAAAAAAATTTAAATAGTAAAACTTCTCATAAACAGGATAGAAAATACAAGACACAATGCGGAAATTCCAAACATCGGGGTGTCACTGAGTACATGAGCATCTATACATCACAAATCTGGAAAACACTGTCTAACATAGTCTAAAACTAAATACAATAAGCAAAAGGTAGGGAAGGAGAGACAAGGTCTGCGAACGCCATAAGCTACCTTGGAATCTCCTGAAGATCAACTGCGCGCAGAAATCAACACCCACCGTGATCGGAAACACCTGGATCTGCACACGAAGTGCAGGGTGTAGCGTGAGTACAACCAACTCAGTATGTAACAAGATTAAATAAAGAATTGAAAGTAGTGATGAGCTTCACAGCTAAGTCCAATTACAGTAATTTCTAACATAAGAAGGTAGGCATGCTTTCAAGTTCAACAATTAAGACCCAACAGTAATTTCATATCAAGTTCAACTGAAACAAAAGATAATATTTCTCAGAATTTTCCAAAATAGTGATATATGACAGTTGAAGTGCAACAATAATGAAATCAATGCATCCTCTCAGAGCAACAGTCACTCAGTCCTCCCATTCGCTCCAACTTTAGAATCACTCTTTCCTCACAGTTACTCATTCCTCTCAATCACTTAGCACTCAACACTCGACACTCGCACTCAGTGGGTACCTACGTTCACTGGGGGTGTGTATAGACTCCGGAGGGGCTCCTTCAACCCAAGCGCTATAACAAGCCAATCATGGCATAAATCAATGAAACATGCTGCGGCGTGTAGCCCGATCCATAAATATCCTCACAATCAGGCCCTCGACCTAACTCAGTAATCTACCTCTCCAGTCTCTTGGACTCTCAGAAATCATGATAAGCAGCCCAAACAGCAATGATATGATGCATCAATAATGAACAATAGAGACTGAGATGTAATATGCAAGACAAACCTTGACTGAGTACAAAAAAACAATTTAGCAGATAATACGACATGTTCACGACCTCTGTGGGTCCCTACAGTGTCAATACATAATTTAAACATGATTTACAGTTCGATTTCTCTACTACGTGGAAAAATGTACGGATAACAACAAATTATTCAACTACACAAATTCATAGAATTGACCAAGTCATAATTCCTACTGTGCACGCCCACATGCTCGTCACCTAGCACGTCCGTCACCTCAAAACCAATCACATAACACATAATCCGGGGTTTCATACCCTCAGGACCAAATTTAGAACTGTCACTTACCTCAGTCCGAGCAAATCTCTACTCCAACACACCTTTGCCTCGCAAATCGGCCTCCAAATGTCCCCAATCTAGCCAAAAACAGTACAATGCACGAACTTAAAATGTTCAAAATGAAGCCAAAATCACAAACCCTTGTTTTAAATAATTTGCCCAGGCTTTCCGCTTCTGTGGACACTTAGCCGCATATGTGGCATCGTAGAAGCGACATAAAACCCGCTTCCAGTGATCTGCTGGAGCTGGGCCTCCGCTTCTGCGGTCCCCTCCCCCGCATCTGTGCAACAGCTGGTGCGGAATGCCCATTGCACCTGCACAAACATCCGCATTTGCGCCCATCACTCCGCTCCTGCAACCTCGCAGGTGTGGAAAATCTTAGCACCTGCGACCACTATCCTCCCCAAGCCTAGCTGCATCTGCGCTCCTCAGCTTGCACCTGCGAGAGCGCACCTGCGATCAAAGTTCCGCAGGTTCGATTACACCAGCAGACTTTAGCTACACCAGTCCTCCAACTCAAACTTTAATCTGAAAACCATCCGAAATCCCTTGAGGCCCCCCTAAGACCTCAGCCAAACATACCAACAAGTCTTAAAACCTCAAGGGATCTCTCCGGACCCGAACCGACTAATCCCGGCAAGTCACATAACAGTTATAAAGTACAAAATGAGCAGTAAATGGGGGAAAGGGTTACAACTCTCCACGACCTGTCGGGTTGTGACACAGGGCAAGTTCCATAATTTAAGATGAACCACAAATTCAAAGTCAAGATGGCAGAAGATCCGAATTCAAGAGGCATGTCAATATAGGTGACAAAGTCACTGCCACAAGAAGGACAAAGTCCCAGCAAGGATGCAAAATGATCAAGAAATCCGCATAAGTGGGCGAGTTAGCGAATATCTTGCAATACATGATTAACACGATTACAATGATATTAATTGAAGACAAGGGGAAAAAAAGCTCAAGTTATTTCAATAGATTCCAGCAAGTAAAAAGAGTACAACTTCAAGTTTATACCCAAACCTTGGTGTTTTACCACAAAACAATTCAACTACAACTTGATGACATTCGAATCATCTACGCTGTAGACAAACCAAATCCATTCACTTCATCAAACACTTTCCTTAGATTTTAAAAGGGTATATATACCTTAAATACATAATAAAATGTCTATATAAGTCCAATGACTTCAACATATCTAACTAAACATGATATTGGTTAAAATCACCCTAAATTTTTGAAATAGATATTCTGGACGGTACCATTATCTTATATTGTGACTCAGTTTTGAAGATTTAAACAGACAAACTAGACTGTGTGATCTTCGTAAAAGTTATAGATATATGTCTTAGGGTTTCATGAAAGCTTTAATCAACCTTATCAATTTTGTACAAAAAAATTTATGCTTAAAATACTAACAGTAGAACATGGGGGGTTTGTAAGACTAAAAATTTGAGTAGCGCCTGCCCTGTATTTCATCACCCATTTTCGGGTAAATGCAAGAAAAAATAGGTTTTGGATCTTGAAAAAAAGTTATAGAGCTATGAAATAGCTTTCCATAAAAGTTTGGCTCACTTTGAAAGGAGTTTTATACAAAGATATGTGCTAAAACTACTAACAGTGTTCCGGTTCAAAAATGAGTTTGGTAAACTTACCTCAAAGGTAGGAAGTAGCTTGTGGCTGAACCAAGACAAGTCTTGCTAGTGATTTGGTGGGAGAAGTTGATGACACTTCTTTGTACATATTAACAAAATCTAGAGGAAGCAATAAAATGATATTCTTTGTGTGTATAGTGTGTGTGTATAGGGTTCCTAATTATTTTATTTTATTTAGGTCAGGGAAGTAACTAGATGCTCCAAGGCATTGAATCTATTAACAAAATCTTGAAGCTAATGTCTAAGCGAATCTAAGTCTCCAAGACATCATGCATTTTAATTTGCATAATTTAAACAATACAAGGTTTCTTTTGCGCATTGACAATTTATATTTAAAAGAAAAGTACTATATTTTTCTTTAAGATATTAATTATATTATTTAGGTTATTGATTAAAATGTAATATGCAAGTTTAACCTTGTTCGACCAACAAACCGACTGAAACCAAATTTGAAGATTTTTTTTTTGTTGAGAAATCGACCAAAATTGACTGGTTAAATTAGAAACTTCTAAATTTTTCTTAAATACAGTACCGACTGGCATCTGTCGGTGTAAGAACATAATTTTACATTAATTTTAATGGTAAGCGACTAACTTCGGTTTGTTTGCTGACAAAAAAATTTTCCGATTAAAAATATATCGAAAAGTAGATCTCCTGGATTTTGACACAAAGCATATCCACAACTTTTGGTCGATTTCTTTTTAGAAAAATTAAAATGGAATAAATTGGCTTATTTGGATCGAGCCGGACAATTTGTTGGTCAAATTTTGGACCATTGGCTATAATTTTTATATTTTATTACATTGCTCGCCATACATTTTGAGTATTTAATAATAAATTGTGTGAAGTTTGTGCTTAATTGAGTTGGTTCTAGGTATAGGAGCATTTGAATTCGAAGTAGGAAAAAGTTGCACAAAATGGCTTGAAGATGTGGAAGTAAAGACGAAAGGAAAATCGACGCAAGGCACGATAAAGTCGACGAACCAGAGGCACCCCACTTCACCCAGGGCGCTAAACCTGCCGCACCCCCATGGTGCCTCGTGAGAGCAAAGCTGCTGTCACGACCCCATTTTCCCACCTTAGGATATCGTGATGGCACCTAGTCTCTAATGACTAGGTAAGCCTAACATTTAATAACAACTTAACAAGAATAATCAACAGGAATACTAAGATAGAACTAGCAAAACTCATATAGTCTTACAATACAGAATCTCAACAACAACTTTCCCAAAATTGGTGGAACTGAGTCATAAGCGCTACTGAATAAACTAGAATGTCTACTACAACTCTATCTGAATGGAAAATACAACAGAAAAGAAATAAGAAAAGGTAACCATGAGGCCTGCGGACGCCGAGCAGGTGTACCTTGAAGCCTCCGGAAAGCAGCCAACAGTCGATCATTGACGTACAACATGAGCTGACGTATCTGGATACATAAAAAAATATGCAGAAGTGTAGTATGAGTATACCACATTGGTAGACAATAATTATGAAACCTAACCTTGGTAGAGTACTGATGAGACCAGGTCCAGACTCCTGCTTGGACATTATAAATAGAATGAAAACGTAATAATAAGAAGTAATGAAAAGCGGAAATAAGTAATATGAAGCAAGTTAATGAAATAGACTAATGAAAGGATTGTAAGCAGAGAGATAACATAAAGGAATCAATTAAAAAGAACAACAATGATCCTATACAGACAATAACTGATGGAACAAGGAAGAACAAAATAATAAGAAGTGTTCCCACCAATAACTCTTTGCAACATGAGATAAACAACAATAATCACAACAAGGTACCACCTCGTGTAAAATACGAATCACAACCGAGGTACCGCCTTGTATATAACTAGAATCACTCAGGCTGGAGTAGTCCTAGTGGCCCCAACCACATCTCATACGGGAGGGAGAGTTCATACCCCTTCCACACGTACTCCAGAGTAGGTGGTGGCAATGTTTTCAATGCTGGGAGCACTGTCAGCTACTAACGGGCAACCCATAGTAACAGCTAGACCCGTGGTTATACCTGTCAGGTCTGTTGAGGAGCAAAAAATAATTAACACATGTTGGGAATTTTAAAGACCAAATAGCACAAAACAACGGTTAAAACATAGGTAAAGTAGCATTAAAATATATAAGAATATGCCCAACATTATGGTTCTTGTTGTTTATCTCATGTTCCAAAGAGTTATTGGTGGGAACACTTCTTATTGTTTTGTTCTTCCTTGTTCCATCAGTTATTATCCGTATAGGATCATTGTGGTTCTTTTCAATTGCTTCCTTTATGCTATCTATATGCTTACAACCCTTTCATTATGTTATTAACTTGCTTCACATTATTTATTTCTCTGCTTTTTATTACTTCTTGTTATTAATTTTTATTCTATTTATTATGTCCTGGTAGGGTTCTTGACCTGGACTCCTCACTATTGTACCGAGGTTAGGTTTGATACTTACTGGGTGCCGTTGTGGTGTACTCATACTATGCTTCTGTACATCTTTTTGTGCAGATCTAGGTACATCTGCTCGTGTTGGACGTTAGTGATCGGCTGTTGGCTGCTTTTCGGGGACTTCAAGGTATACCTACTCGTCGTCCACAGGCCTCAGAGTCACCTTCCCTTATCTTTCTTTTCTGTCGTATTTTCCATTCAGACAGAGTTGGTAGTATAAATTCTAGTTTATTCAGTAGCACTTATGACTCAATTCCACTGGTTTTAGGAAAGTTGTTGTTGAGATTCTATTTTGGAAGACTAGAGTTTTGTTAGTTCTATTTTAGTATTCCTATTGATTATTCTTGTTAAGTTATTATTAAATATTACGCTTGCCTTGTCATTAGAGACTAGGTGTCATCACGACATCCTAACGTGGGAAAATGCGATCGTGACAAGTTGGTATCGAAGCTCTAGGTTCTTAGGTGTTACGAGTCATAAGTAGTTGTAGTAGATTCTTGCAGATCAGTACAAAGACGACAGTACTTATCTTCGAGAGGCTACGGAACTATAAGGAAACTTCACTTCTTTGATTATGTATCGTGAGAAGTTGCTGACTTCGATATTTTGAATCTTTTATGGCTAATTGAGTTGTGTGTGATAATTTAGGATGTTTGCAGTGCAAAAATATGAAGAAAGGTGCTCTAACTATAGGAGAAGAGGGTTCACCCTTAGCAGTGAAGTCGGGAGAAGGCATCCACCTTAGCATTAGCACCTGGGCTCAACAAGGTTGAGGGAACAGAGGGTGGACGCGAAGCATCCACCGCAGCATCCGATGCTGAGAAGTTCAAGCTGAGTCGGACGTGAAGCATCCACCCTAGCATCAATCCCTGAAGCTGATTCGGAAAAGGAAAAGGAAAATTTTGGCCCATGACTTTTGTATGCAATATATAAGCCAAAAATGCCTCTTTTAGGTCATGGAACATACATTTTGAAGCGGATTCGACCTAGGGAGAGCAAGTAACCGCTGTCGAGGCCGGGTTTCATGTTCTTCCACCAAACTTAGTAACTTTTATGTTTCTTTGTGTGATTTGTTGTTTGGCTACCATGTCTATGTGAAAGTAAACTTTACTTTCTGGGGTTGTGGTTCTTTCATGACTATTGTTATTCGAATATTGATTTTGGTTTCTTGATTTATCATATTAGTTTATTCAATCCTATGCTTAATAATTTGATTGCTTGATCACCAATTGAATACTATCTACGAATCTAGAATTAAACTCGAAAGTGGGAATCCTAGATTGCACATAGGATTGAGTAGAGCGTTGCCGCGGACTGAGAAATTAACTATTTTTCTATATTAGACTTTTATTTTATCTTTACAATGTTTTTTTCTTCTCTTTTTGTAAATATTTTTATTTTTATAACTATTTGATTTTTCTCTTACTGTGTTTCTAGTTCTCTCAGCATGACATCATGGGATGAAATATATGGAGGTAAGGTTATTGATGAAGGTGGTTGGTTGACGGAAGACTTTTATGGCTCGTATTTTTGGGCTTGTCATGGCCTGACCTCTTGTTGATCTGAATTTGAATATGGGAGTAAGGGTTGGTATTCTGATGGATATTCTCGATTAGGCGAATATGCGGAACGACGTTGTCTTCTAACAACGTCTGTGAATGATTGGTCTAAGGAGAGAGATGAGCTTGCACATAAAATTGATAATTTTGGCTTGGGTGTGCATAACTTGGATGCAGATTTGAGTTCAAAGGTTGATGCATGCAGCGTCCAAAAATTTAATGATGAGTCGTGTGAAGCTGAAAAGAATATTCTAGACCAAATTAAGGAGCTAAAACGAGAATGCCAATCATTAGACCATATTTCCCTTGATGGTACCAGTGTTGAGAAGGGTGCTCTAAAGTCATGTGAGAGAGTAGATAACATTACTTTTGCATCTATGTGTAAATATGGGGATGAAAATAGTAGTATAATTCATAAGTTAGGGCGCATTAGACCTCATTCCAATCATTTTTCCATATTGTGTTTAGATAGTAAGATAGTAATTGAGCCATTTGAGCCTATGAGGGAATCAAAGGGTCAGATGAGAGTGCCTATATTTTTCAATTTGCTGTGCCAAAAAGCAAAAATTACATTCCTCATCTAAAGGCCAAGAAGCGCAGAGTGGAAGATTTATTACTTGGCCTGGTTATCTCTGTACCCCCACCACTGGAGCATATCCACACACTTAATTCCCTGTTAGGGGTACAATTCATAAGTTCAAGGTGGAGGAAAAGTGGTTCACGTCATGCCGCGATGTTATATTAGGCGCTTGTTGGGAGGCAACCCATCTTTACTGCTCTCTTTTATTTTTGTTTATTTTATTTGTCTATTATCTTTGTAGTATTTGTTTTTATTTTGAAGGATTATGAGTATAGGAAGAAAGGCCATAAGATGCGCAAAAGCAAGCCAGATGATTGGAACTAGTGTGAGGTACCCGCACAAAGGACCATCCGTGGGAGAAGTCTGAGTACCCCGTGAGCGGCTATTGCTTCGGCCTTTGGCCTTTCAAGGAGTTTCTTGTCCATCCTTGTTATTTTTGCTTTATATGTGCATTGGGGACACTGCACTCTTTTAAGTGTGGGGTGGAAGATTCTCTGTGGTTTGTATAGTATTATATTAGTATATTGTTAGTTTCTTATCTTTTTATTGTTAGCTAGCTTCTTATTTTTATTTGCATAGTTAGTAGAATTAATGGTGTTGTATAGTAGTAGTAGTAGTTTTAGTAGCTTAATCTAAAAATAAAAAAAATCAGAAAAATCGGGAAAAAAAAAATTCTGGACTTTTTCCGACGATGGATCTCCTAGACAGTTTTCTTGAGGGATTAAAGTCTAACAAAAAATACAAAAATAAAATAAAAAACAGAAAAAAACAAAAACATGTCTTTTAGCTTTCTTTAGGTAGTAATAATCCCTTGTGATTTTTCTTTGTACCTTGGTTCTTTTTCATGGGATGTAGTTTGAATCGGGTTTGAGTTCTTTTTAATTTTTAGAGTAGATTAATATTTAGGGAATAAATGGAGGACTATTGATGAACCTAGGAACCTTTGACTCGTTTGATAGTAACATATTTAGGCTTTGTCATGTGTAATATTTCCCTATATATTTGAAATTGTGCATGATGCCTCTATATATTGGATAGCATGTTATTGACGCCTATGTCTCATTTTATTGACTTGTGTGCACTTTGTGCTTAATGTTTAATATCTCATGGCGCTGTGAATACTTGCATTTGTTGAGAGTCGGAATAAGACAGTCCTTAGCGATTCATGTGCCATGTGTGGTGAGGTTTTTGTGTACTCCATGTTTTATGATTGAGTCTAGAACTTGCCCGGTATGTGAGTTGAAGCAAAATTTTAGGTGATGCCCGGTTTGAAAAATAATTTTAGGGTTTCTTTGATCTTTTTGAGCTTATTGCTTACCATAAATAAAATTTATCCCTAGTTAACCCTTTTGAGCCCATAGACTTTTATTTGGTACCCACATTACAAGCCTATATCCCTTTTGTTCTCAATTGATACTTTTTGATCCTTTTACCTCTTAAAGCACATTAATTGTAAAATGAGCAATAAAATAAATAAGAAGGGACTAAGTGTGGGGTGAATTTTGAGTGGAACCAATGAAAGAAAGAAAGGTGCACTTGTTTCGTAAAAGATACGCCACCAGCGAAAATTGCAAAAGAGAAAAAGAGAAAGAAAAAAGAATGTAGATGAATAAATATCTTGTTTTTGCTAGTGGAGTGTAAAGGACGATAATGCTTAAAGAAAAAGGGAATATTTTTGGGGGTGATATTATTTTTTAAATTGAAGTGTATTGAAGAATTTGCGCTTAAGTTATTTGGTGAGGTGTTAAAGTGCTTAGGATGTTGAATCACTATTCCTAAATATATCCTACCCGTCCCTTAGCCCAAATTATAACCATGAAAAAGTCCTAATTGATTTTAGATCGAGCGAGCTTAAATTAGTAGAGATTTGCATTAAGGGCAAGCTTATGGTACCAAATGCATGCATGTGACTTCTTTGTGAGAGTGAGCAATGATATATGAGTCCTTAAAATATATTTGAGTATTTGATTCGAATGTGCGAATTCTTCTTATTCTCTATGATTTTGTTGTAAGGGCACATGGTTTCATGAGTGATAGTTACGTTATTAGACTTCTCTATGATGTTAGGTGTTCAAACCATGAGTGAATTGTGATATTGAGTGGGGTTTTGAGGCTAGGATTGTTAAAAGCATGTTCCTTTTGTTTAGAATATTTTTAAAATATGGCATAAGTTAAAGGGAAGTTGGTGTTGAATGCATATGCTAGAGTTTAATTATTGCAATCAACCATGGTCATAAGTGTGGTGTGGTTTGAATGAGATGAGCTTAATTTTGTTTCGTCTACTATAGCGATGGTTTGTTCGAGGATGAACAAAGGTTTATGTATGAGGTGCTGATGTTGGGCATATTCTTATATGTTTTAATGTTACTTTACCCATGTTTTAACCATTATTTGGTTCTATTTGGTCTTTAAAGATCCCAACATGTGTTAATTATTTGTTTTATGGCTAATAAAGTTGTGTGTGATGATTTAGGATGTTTGGAGTGCAAAAGTTAGAAGAAAAGGTGCTCCAACTATAGGAGAAGAGTGTGGATGCGTCGCATCCAACCTTGGAACTAGGCTAGTTGGTTCACCCTTGGCAGTAAAGTCGGGAGAAGGCATCCACCTTAGCATCCACACCTGGGCGCAGCAAGGTTGAGGGAACATAGGGTGGACACGAAGCATCCACCCCAGCATCCGTTGCTGAGAAGTTCAAGCTGAGTCGGACGCATCCCTGAAGCTGATTCGGAAAAGGAAAAGAAAAACTTTGGCCCACGACTTTTGTACTCAATATATAAGCCAAAAATACCTCTTTTAGGTCATGGAACACACTTTTTGAAGCGGATTCGACCTAGGGAGAGCAAGGAGCCGCCGTGGAGGCTAGATTTCATCTTCTTCCGCCAAACTTTGTAACTTTTATGTTTCTTTGTATGATTTGTTGTTTGGCTACCATGTCTACGTGGAACTAAACTTCACTTTCTAAGGTTGTGGTTCTTTCATGACTATTGTTATTCGAATATTGATTTTGGTTTCTTGATTTATCGTCTTAGTTTATTTATTCAATCCTATGCTTAATAATTTGATTTCTTGATCGCCAATTGAATACTATCTACGAATCTAGAATTGAACTCAAAAAATGGGAATTCTAGATTGCACATAGGATTGAGTAGAGCAAGTTCTTCTACCTGGGCAACGGGGAACGAATTCGCGATTAGGATAGACATATACCTAATTGCCTTGCTTGGTTG
The DNA here is from genome assembly GCA_002018475.1 of Nicotiana obtusifolia. NCBI lineage: Eukaryota > Viridiplantae > Streptophyta > Magnoliopsida > Solanales > Solanaceae > Nicotiana > Nicotiana obtusifolia. The sequence continues at coordinate 18,901 of MCJB01050528.1, forward strand.
ATGTACAGGAATTACAAATGCATTCTTGTTAGTTCTAATTCCATAGACATATAGGCTTTAGGTTAGCTTGAATAGGTGAGTAAGAACTCGATAGATTCTTATGAGCACTATTAACCCTGTCAACCAGTAAACTAGATGAATTAGTTAGTCAACTCAATTTAATAATACAATAGGAATGTTAGATAGCCCATTACCCTGGATCGTTGTCATTACATTGATAACATAAAAATCTGCTCTTTCTTTGTTCAGACATTATTTATTTTCTTTTTAGTTTAATTACTTTCGCATCACTACTTTTGGGTTCAATCCTTGTTTAGATAATTAGGATAGTTTGATCTAGTTAATAGTTGATAACAAGTCCTTGTAGGTTCGACACTCTATCTTATCCTTTATTACTTGACAACCACGTATATTTGTGTGTGCGTTTGGCCGCAACAAACCACAACGAGGTACCGCCTCATGTACAATAAGAATCACAACCGAGGTACCGCCTCGTATATAACAAGAGTCACACCCGAGGTACCGCCTCATATTCACATTTCTCAATTTCAATCACAATCTTTCCTTATACCGCCGCTTGAACCTTATATTTAAATAGTTTTGAAAATATTTTTTCCGAAATAGCTACACATTTTAGCCCACATTATGACGTCGCGTGGCATCATATAATTCCCTTACAAGAAACACGCACATAAGTCCCACCTTATGCCGCTGCATGCACATTAACCCCTATCCTTATACCGCCACATGCACATCAAAATCACGTCATAACAACAACTCCCACCACAAGTGCCCATATGATACAACTTGCCAATAATCAACAATATCAATGTTTACACAATAATAGCCCATGGCTCAACCATAATGTGTATAAGAATATCAACAATTGAATGTAAATTTCTCAAAAAGAAAGATATCTCAACAAGTAACACTTCGCCTCAATGTGATAACGACTTTCACAACTTCAACACCAATAACTCAACAATGAAAAAGATAATGGGTAACCACGTTACTAAGTAAGAATAACTCTCAAGAGAAGAGATAATATGTAATGCTGGCTTCCAATAATGATAATCAACAATGAAAGAGTTAACATGTATAATGACTTTAAATAATGATAATCAATAATGAAAGAGATAACATGTAACAATTTCAATTAATGATAAGTGCACCGTGGAAGAGACAACATGTGATGATGACTTCAATTAATGATAAAGCAACAATGAAATAGGTAACACATAAGAATGAAAGAAGCAACAACTTCCACTAAGCACGAGAACAAAATATCAAGTAAGATGTACAAAAAGTGTTAACAAAGTCATTTAAGGCATGTAAGGATAGAGTAACACCAATAAGGGTGTATTCAGTATGAGAATCTATAACATGATATGATAATTCAATTAAAGCATGAAAAGTGTCTAAGTAGCCTAGACTGGCAGTTACCACAATAACCTGTGTACCCACTCATCACCTTTCGTCCACGACTTTTATGTCGCACATATTAAACAATCAATCCCAAATCCTAAGGGGTAGTTCCCCCACATAAATTTAGGTAAGATACTTACCTCAACTAGGCCAATTCAACCCTCGGAAATAGCTTTTCCGAGGGTTAACCCGTGTACCCATTCGTCACCTTGCGTACACGGCTTTCACATAGCACAAATGACACAATCAATCCCAAATCCTAAGATTAGTTTCCCCACAAAATGTTAGGTAAGTTACTTACCTCAACTAGGCCAATTCAACCCTCGTAAATAGCCTTTACCCTAAAATTCGCTTTCACACAGCTCAATCTAACCAAACTTGACTTAACATCATCAAACAATGCAAAGTAAAACAATTATAATAGATAAAGCCATGATCTTTACACTTTTCTCAAAAAGTCAGCAATAGGAAACTCGGGGCTCGCTCGGTCAAAATCCAGATCCAATGGTAGATTCCGACTACCCATAACCCCTGGAGTCCTGTCCGAGTCCAAATCGACTCTCAAAACTCAAATTCTTATTTTTCAAAAATTTAAAAAAGTTTCACAAATTTTCACTTTGATTCACATTATTTTGATGTTAAAATCTAAGATATATAGATGGAATATAGTTGGAAATAGAGGAGAATCACTTACCCAAAATTTGTAGGTGAAACTCCCCTCTCCAAATCGCCTCCTACCGACTTTAGCGTACTAAAATGACAGAATATGTTGAAAAATCCTGTCTCCCAGCCCTTATTACCAGCTGCAGATGTTGCATTTGCGAACCCTCATAGTTGCGGACCAGAGATCGCATTTGCGAACCCAGACAGCCTCAATGATTATCGCAATTGCAACAGAGGCTTCGCAATTGCGAAGCTGGATCTTTCGCAAAAGCGAACATGTGTTCGCAAAAGAGAACTAAGAAATCCTACAGAATTCACAATTGTGAAAGGGAAGTTGCAATTGCAACAGTAGAGCTCCCACTGTCACCTTTGCAATTGCGAGGCTGGTGCTCGCAATTGTGACAACAGAGCACCAACAACACCAGCAAATTCATTTTCAGTTCAATCCATTCTAAAACATGTCTGAAACTCATCCGAGTCCCCCGAGCTCCAAATCTAACATCCACACAAGTCTAAAAACATCATACGAACTCGCACACGTGATCAAAACAATAAAATAATATCTAAAACTACGAATCGAACACTAAAACGCATAAATTTCAAAGTAAAGTTCAAGAATCTCTAGAATTACAACTAAATATCCGAATGCTATCAAATCGTCTCAAAATGATACCAAATATTGTAGACAAGTTTTAAATAGTATAACGGACCTATTCCTAGTCCCAAAGTCATAATCCGAACTTGATAGCTAAAAGGAAACATACGATCAAACTTTTCAACTTCAAATTGTCAAATTTCGGTAAAACAGCATAAATCAATCTATGGAATTCTGAATTTAATTCCGGGCAAGCGCCCAAGTCCAAAATCATGATAAAAGCCATCGGATCCATCAAAACACCGTTTTTCAGGTCATTTTCACAAAACTCAAAGTTTGGTTAATATTTCCAATCTAGGCTTCTCTGCCGAGAATTAAAATGTCTAAATCAACACAAAATCTTCTCAGAACGAAAATAATAAACTCCGTAAATAATAAAATCATAAACACACATGTGTGAAGTATCAAAAGGAAAAACATGGCATAATTACACAAAACGATCGGTCAGGTCGTTACATCAGCGCCTCAGACAACGCTTAGCAAAATCTAGGCAGTGCCCTAGACGCTGCTTCGCGCCAACACCCCCCTGTCCGAGAAGGATTAATTTCCTTGTTGAATTTGGATTCTAACATTCCAACTCTAACCTATAAATACCCTATAAACTTGTTTTGGATGGGGTTGGACATTATTTGGAGGCGAGAAAGGCTACAGACACCTTTGAAGCACGGAATCATTGCATCCTTCATCCATTTCTCTAGTATTTGTAGTTCTATAACCCCAAACGCTTTTATGATTATTCATATGATTACGAGTGGCTAAAACCCCTCGTGTTCTGGGGTTATGGATAGCTCTTAATTATTAGCGTGTGATGGTTGTTGAGCTTTCTTGATTACATCATATTGCTTTGCTTATTCAATTTTATTCTTTATTATTTTAATGCGTAGCTAACAGTAGAATACTACCAAAGAATCTATAGTTGAACTTGAAAGTGGAAATTATAGATTGCATATAAGATTGAATAGAGTATATTCTTGAATCTGGGCAACGGAGAATAGATTTGTAATTAGGATAGACATATGTCTTACTTGGTTATTCTTGCAGGAATTACACGTGCGTTCTAGTAAATCTGATTCGACAGACACATAGTATTAGGTTGGCTTAAATAGTTGAACGAGACGTCGAAAGAACCTTGTGAGCATAATAACCAATGTTATTAAATAAATCAGATAGATCAAGTAGTTAATTCAATCGAAACTCAACGTGATAGACATTAATCCCATAACCCCAAAATATCCCTATCTCATTAACATTGCTCCTAATTAATTTGTGCGCTCTATTGGCTTTCTTGTCTCCTTGCTTGCTTGTTAAATTTTGCAATAGTTTTAGTTAAGGAAAATCACAACCATCTATCGGAAAATCCATTGAAAAAATAATTCGTATCTAGCTTAATTTAGTCAATAGCTAATCACAAGTCCTCGTGGGAACAATACTTTCTTATTACTTTATTACTTGTCTACCGCGTATAATTGTATGTGCATTTGGCCCTAACAATTTTTTGGTGTCGTTGCTGGGGACTTAGAATTTAGCTACCTTTCTAAAATAAGTTGTTATTTGTTATTTGTTAAAGAATTAAATTTTATCTTGAATGCAGAGGAGTAGGAGTTTTGATGACATCCTCCATTTTGATCTGAAAATAAAAAGAGCTCCTCACAGATTAAGAAGGGAGGATGAAACTAAAGCTAGATCTTCTAAGTTGGGCATCACAATCCAACAACAACTAATAGAGATGGCAGAAAATATCGAGCGATCGGTAATAGAGGCTATAAGGCTTAATCTTGCTAACATGACTCATGTTATTACGAAGCCTCACATTACTACTCACTTTGAGCTTAAATAGTACATGGTGCAGTTGATTCAGTCCATAGAGCAATTTGTGGGTCTTTCTCATGAAGATCCACAGAGGCACATGCAAAATATTCTCAAAACTATGGATACCTACAATTATCCAAATGTTTCCAAAGATTACGTCATACTAACATGTTTCCCTTTTCACTACTGGGGAAAGCAAAAAGTGGCTGCAAAAAGAGCTTGCTAAGATGACCCGCACTTGGGATGATTTAGCTCGAAATGTTTTGATGAGGTTCTTCCCCACAAAGAAGACAAAGTCACTAAGGAGATACATTCTTGGGTTTCAACAATAGGATGGAGAGACTCTTTGTCAAGCTTAGAAAGATACAAGAAACTGCTCAGAGACTACCCATATCACTATCGGACTGACGGGGTATTGGGTCACACTTTTGTTAATGGGATGGATGTGTCATCAAAGATGAATCTTGACTCAACCTGTGGGGATAGATACATGAAAAACCTTGCATCGAAATCCAGACCCTCTTGAACAACTTCATAGTGAATGATCACAATTGGTAAGGTGAGGGGGAACCATGAACGACAATTAAATAGAGGGTAGCATGTGTAGTTAATCTAAATGAGCTTATAACTATAACGACAGATATGGCCAAATCGATTAATCAGGTGAAAGTTAGCAATACGTCAGATGTTGTAGCAACCCCTTTGGCAGGGTGCTACTTACGAAGCAAAGCTAATTTAATACTTACAACGTTTAGAAGATATTAATCTATAAAGGCATTCATAATAATTTAGTAGCGAAAATAGACCCATGTGATAAAGGTTCAAAGTGCAATATTTTTATTTTTGAAAACACACTTAGTAAAATTTCTTAAATGAAATACAATGTCAAAGTATAAAGATAATATTATGCAATCCTTCTCGAATAATCAACACATTAAAGCAACTTCCTAACAAAATTATACTTTCCGTTCAACATAACTGCAGGTTCGTATTGTACAAGAATTTCAAACTATCGAGTATAAAGGGAAAACTAGTCTTCTCCTTTGTAAATATTTACAAGACAAAGTGTAAATTTAGCATATTATAAGACTTGGGTTATTAACACACCCTAAAACAGAAAACCAAGTCACAAAATTCAAGTTACGAGCTTTTGGTCATGAGATCCAACAAACCTCCAAAATTACATATATAAGTGTGATATATAGATCATGTACAAGTCCCAAAACTATACAAAACCTATGTGAATATGCAAATGTGATCTCCACAAATACTCTCGAAAAGTCTACTCCAAAAGGCCTTCTTCAAATCTCTTCAGGCACATTACCTAAGATAGAAAACAACTATTGCTAAGCATAAAGCTTAGTGGTATACAAACTTTTGCCTGCAGCCATTAGATTTTCCAATTCCCCTTTGTCAGTCATAGGTAGCTCAAATGAAACATAATTTTAAAGCAAGTAAGCAAATACACCAAAGATATCGAATATCAAATCTGATGTTTTTTCAAATATCAATATCAACATTTAAGATTCAAGTGTCAAGAAAGCGTATAACATCAATCCAAGAGTTTTCGAAATATCCATTTTCGCCCAATATGTACTTCATGACATCACACTAAGCATTATCAAATGTCAAGATGGACGAAAGCCCCAAATCAAGTAGGGTCGAAACCCAATAGTCAAGAGAATCAAGAACCTTATTAAAAATGGCTTTCTAGTTCGTACTTAACACGTGCAAGTTACATAATTTAAGATGAACCACAATTACCAATATAGGTGACAAAGTCACTGCCACAAGAAGGACAAAGTCCCAACAAGAATGCAAAATGATCAAGCAATCCGTATAAGTGGGCAAGTTAGCGAATATATTGCAATACATGATTAACAGGAACACAACGATATTAATTGAAGACAAGGAAAAAAAAGCTCAAGTAATTTCAATAGATTCCAGCAAGTAAAAAGAGTACAACTTCATTTTTATTCACAAACCTTGGTGTTTTACCACAAAATAGTTCAACCACAAGACATTCAAATCGTCTACCCCATAGACCAACCAAATCCATTCACTTCCTCAAACAATTTTCCTTAGATTTTGCAAGGGTATATATACCTTAAATATATAATAAAATATCTATATAAGTTCAGTGATTATAACATGTCGAATTAAATATGATATTAGTGAAAATCACCCTAAATATTTGAAACTGTCACGACCCAAAATCCCAACCCGGTTGTGATGGCGCCTCTCATGAAGACAAGGCCAGCCAATCCAAACTAACTTCATTTTAACAGTTAAATAATACGAAAATAATAGAAGTATGGTTTAATAGCAGTAAATTGCGGAAAAATATAGTAAAACCATCCCAACTACAACCCTCAAATCGGGGTGTCACAAAGTCATGAGCCACTAATGAAATCCTATTAATAAAATAACTATTACAATATCTTTGGCACAATTATTTGAAGAAAGTGGAAACAACAAAATAAAAGAGATACGGGCTGCGAACGCCAACAGTTACCTCGTAATCTCCGAATCACCACCCTGACAATAGTAGTAGTCAGTACCTCGGGGTGGAGCCGATAGCGCCTGAATCTGCACACATGGTGCAGGGAGTAATGTGAGTACTTCCAACTCAGTGAGTAATAAATATAAATAATGACTGAAAGTAAGAAACACATAAGACTTAGAGCAATCCACGATGGAACAGTAAAAACATGTAACATCTCAAATAGATAACGTGAAGTAAATGGAAACAACACCAACACAACCAAAAATGCAATGCGATGCAATGCAATGCAATGCAAGTCATGACTATCGTGGCGGACGTGCCACCCGTTCCCTGGGTACCCGGCGCTTACTGTGGGGGGTTCAGTAGCGCAATATTTCGTGACGGCGTGTCACCCGATCCATGCATGTCACATCTCGTGGCGGCGTGCCACCCGATCCATTTAAATCATTTGAAAATATCATTTTAAGTTTCAAACCGAGTTTATGAAATGAATCAATGCAGCAACAATACCCCTGAAGGGTTCACATAACCGGCGAGATGCCCAAATATGATGTAATAAACAATGACAAATACCCCTGAAGGGTTCACATAATCGGCGAGATGCCCAAATATGATGATATCAATGAGTTTCAATCAATTACATAGTAAAATCATCATTCGGGATTGACCAAGTCACAATCCCCAGCAGTAAACGACATAACATAGCACTACGATGTGCAAATCCGGGGTTTCGAACCCTCAGGACATTATTTACAAACATTACTCACCTCAAACCGGCTAAATCCTTAGCCCGCGATGCCCTTGCCCTTTGAATTGGCCTCCACGTGCGTCGAATCTATCCAAATTCAGACATCACAATATGTTGAGGGAATAAAACCCAAGCAAAAACAATCGAATTTACTAACAAATTCCGAAATTAGCAAAACCTGAGCCCCGAGCCCACATCTCAAAATTAAGTAATTTTCACCCCAACGGGTTCCTTATCTTCTCACGAGTTCAACCATATAAAATTTGTCGAATTCCGACACCGTATCGACCTCTAACCCTCACACCTAAGCCTTAGGGTTTTCCACAATTTTCCCAACCCAAAATACCAGGAAAAATGCTAAAAACAACTACAATCTTAGGTAATTCCTTCAAAATTGAGTTAGCAATACTTACCCCGATGTTTCTCTTGAAAATCTCCCAATATTTGCTTCAAGATTCGCTTCAATCAGAGTTCTATGGCCCCAAGTATGTTTAAGATGACAAAAACTCTTCCTTTAAGAATTTGTCCATGAAAATCTCCTTTGAATATAGTTTTGAGGTTGATTTATGGTGATTCTATGGTGTTTGGAGGTGTTACTCTTCGTGGGTAACGAAAATGGGTCTTATAGAACAAGATGGGCATTGGGTTCTACTTAAAAAGTATGAAAAATCGGGTTAAAACACCCTTGTCAGGTCAAAAATGCGATTCCCTATGCCAAAAATGCGGTCCGCATTTCACCTTTGCGGTTCGCATTTTTGGTCGCAAATCTCGCCCCAAGTTCTGTCTCAGTTTGCAATGTTCTGTGTCAAAATGCGGCCAAAATGCGGTCAATCTGCGGTCAGATCTGCGATCGCAGATCTGACATTTCTGCAGATTTTTCCTCGATGCGAAAATAGGCATAACATTCTCATACGATGTCCGAATTGGACGATTCTTTTTGCTATGGCTCCAAAATTTTGATACGGATCTAATGCTTCAATCAAAACTGAATTTGGAGTCCATTTGAATAATATTATACCACTTATTCTTGAAGATACAACATCGACACATTCTTGAAATGTCAAAGTTAAGCTCCATCAACCATCCAAAATCCATTCGAGGCCCTCGGGACTTCAACCAAATATGCTAACATGTCCCATAACATTATTCAAACTTGTTCCAACCTTCGGAACGTTCAAAACAACTTATCAACACCAATTCACGTTGGATTCAAGCCCAAGGTTTATCAAAATCTTCTAAGTCGCTATTTTGATCTAAACCCAACCAAACCACGTCCGAATGACCTGAAATTTTGCACACAAGTCATAAATCACATATCGAAGCTACAGCAACTTTCGGAATTCCATTCCGACCCTCGGATCAAAATCTCGCCTATCAACCGGAAATCGCCAAAATTCTAACTTCGCCAATTCAAGCCTAATTCTACACGAAACCTCCAAGACTAATTTCGATCACTCTCCTAAGTCATAAATCCCCTCCCGAAACTAACCGAGCCTTCTAACTCATAAGTCAACTTATAGTTGACTTTTACAACTTAAGCCTCCTTGAAAGAGACTAAGTGTCTCATTTCTTACCGATTTCGCTCTGAATGCAACTTACTCAATTAAATTACCTAAAACACTGATAACAAGGCACAACAATATAGATATTAGGGTAGACAGAGCAGTAACCCATGAGACGATTTACCGGGTCTGGATGGTACCATTGTCTTGTGTTGTGACTCAGTTATGAAGATTTAAACGGACAAACCAGACTGTGTGATTTTCATAAAAGTTGTAGATATATGTTTTAGGGTCTCATGAAATCTTGAATCACCCTATATCAGTTTTGCACAAAAAGTTATACTAAAAAACTAACAGCAGAACATGGAGGGTTCATAAAATTGAAAATCTGAGTAGCACCTGCCTTGTACTTCATCACCCCTTTTTCGGGTAAATGAAACACAAACTAGGTTTAGGATGATGAACATAAGTAATAGATCAATGAAATAGCTTTCCATAAAAGTTTGGCTCACTTAGAAAGGAGTTGTATACAAAGCTATATGCTAAAACTACTAACAATGTTTTAGTTAAAAAACATGTTTGGTAAACTTACCTCAAAGGTGAGAAGTAGGTTGTGGCTCAGGCGGTGATTTTGTGCGAGAATTTGACGAGAGAAGAGGAGTTCTTGAGGTTTTATTTGGCTGGAGAAGAAGTAATTAGAGGAGGTGTTTAAGGATATCTCACAAGGATGATATATATTACATTAGATAAGGATGAAAAAAAAAGTGGCTCCCCAAACTTTTTTCATCTTTGGATAGATATAAAATGGTGGCTGCCCAAAACTTTAAATATCTAATGTATTTCATAACAATTTATCAAAATGATACTAAGTGTTAAACCTACCAATACTGTGAAACTTCTTTGTACATATTAATACAATATAGAGTAAGCAATTTTTCAATATCGTTAAATTTACGTTTAGGAAGCGTGAAGTAAAATCTATCCTCATTATAAAGATTGTCAATTGAGAATGCAAATATTAGTCTAAACTTTAGGGTGTTACAACTTTCTCCCCCTTAAATAAATGTTGTCTTGTAAACCTTATACTTGTAACGACCTAATCGATCGTTTCGAGTATATGCATCTCGTTTAGCTGTTTGAAGTCTTGAGTAGCTTCATATGATGTATTATGACTTATGCGAATTATGGGTTTTGGTTTTCATGTGATTCAAGATTGATTTGGAATAATGTATCTTATGTTAGAAGCTTTAAGTTGGAAAAGTTGTCCAATTTTGACTTTTGTGTATTTGATCTCAGATCGGGGTTTTAATGGTTCCATTAGATCTTGATGGTGATTTTGGACTTGGGAGTATGCCCAGATTTGCATTGGATATTTCATGAAGGTTTTGGCATTAATTGGCGAAAGTTGAAAATTTGAAGGTTTTGAAAGTTCATAGATTTGACTGGGAGTTGACTTTGATAATATCGGGTTTGGATTGCAGTTCCGGGAATAGGAATCGCTTCATTATGTCATTTTGAGCTTGTGTGCAAAACTTGAAGTCATTCCAAGTTCATTTGATGTGGTTCGGCATGAGTTTTGGAAGTTGAAAGTTCAAAAGTTGATTAAGTTTGATTTGGGGTGCGATTCGTGGTTTTGATGTTGCTATGTGTTATTTGAGGCATCGAGTAAGTCTTGGTTATGTTTTTGGACTTGTTGGTATGTTCGGACGGGGTCTCGAGGGGCTCAAGTGAGTTTCAGATTGATTCAGGACCTTTTTCCTCATGTTTGGTATAGCTTATTCTCTGCTGGTACTGGTGTTTCAGGCCTTCTTCGTGATCGCATAGAGTATTGGGGAGCTGAAGGTGGTTTATTCATCGCGTTCACGGAAGAAGAAGGAGTGCATTCCCGAAGGGTTGAGAGGTTAGTTTATCGCGTTCGCATGTGATTGTTTGCGATCGCGTTTCAGTTAGGAGCTGGGGGAAGTTTCTCTTCGTGTTCGCAAGAGTGTCGACACGTTCGCGTAGGATTGCAGTCCGTGTTCATCGCGTTCATGCATGTGTGGTCATGAGTGAGGAAGGTATTTGCTAGCAGTGTTATTTTCTTCTTCGCGATCGCGTGGGCTATGCCGCGATCGCGATGCACATAGCTTGGCAGAAGTATAAATTGAGGTTTTTTTTTTTTTTTTTTCATTTTAACACATTTTGAGTTAGGGAGCTCGGATTTGGGCGATTTTGGAGGCGATTTTCACCACATAGATTAGGGTAAGTTTTTTCTACTCAATTTTGATTATATTTCATGAATCTATATTTGATTTATGCATTTAGATGATGAATTTTAAAGAGAATTGGGGGTTTTTTGTCTAATCTTCCCTAATGAGAATTTTGAATTTTGAACATGTATTCAGAGTCGGAATCGAATGAAATTAGTATGGTTGGACTCATAATTGAATGGGTTGCTAGATTTTGTGAGTTTTGTCTTGTTCTGAGGTGTGGGCCGGGTTTGCCGTTTTGGTTGACTTTGACTATTTGATTAAAGATTTGACCTTTGTTGTTTTGATTTGCTTCCTATGGCATTATTTGATTATTTTGAGTAGCTTTTGGCTATTTTCGAGCCGTTCGGAGGTTGATTTGAGTGGGATGGAATTGGCTTGTTTGAGGCAAATGTCTTGCCTTACTTTGTTGGGGGAACTTTTCCTACTTATTGATATTGTTCGGTACATGCGAGGGTGCATATATGAGGTGACGAGCGTATATGTATCTGCCAGGGTTAATCATGCTCTGGGTTAATTTTTTCGATTATTTGTATGTAGGATTATGTGACCTTGTTGCTTCATGTCTTACTTGACTTCTAGATTACTATGAATAGGAAGTTAAATGCTAGAAACCATGATTTAGCTTATTATAATTTGATTAAAATTCGACGGACCTTTTGTGAAATTATTGAAGTGCTAAATTCGGTCATCATCATACTTTACCACAAATACATCGCCACGATCATTACTCTTGAGTATTGGATTCTATACTTCAGTTGAAGATCATTGTCCAGAGTTCTTGTGATACTTGAACAATACGGTTCTTGAGGTTTATTAAATTGTTATTGGCTTGAAAGCAGTGATTGATGTTCATTTTGAATATTCGCTTAATCACTCTCCTTGATATTATTCATGCTTCCTACCTTGCTTGTTATTGATATACATGTGTTTGGTGAGGAAGAGTGTAAAGCATGAATGGTGATGCATTCCATTTCATATACATTATCATGTGAGGAAGAGTGTAAAGCACGAACAGTGATGCCATGCCATGTGAGTAAAGCACGAAGGGTGATGTCGTGCCATATCATTTATATTATCATGTGTTCATGGCACCAATGGTGTTTCCGTGCAGGCGAGGATGAGAGGCATGCATTATATTGTGATATATTTTCCTTGTGTATTATTCATTCCTCTATCTTGAGTTGTCACCGTTTCACCTATATTATCTATGTGACTTGTCATTATTGTTCTGTATTTGTCCTACATCTCAATTGTTGCTGTATTATTCATGCCTTCTATATGTTCAACTTGTAAATATCATGATTTCCTTCTTATTTGATATATCTTCATCTAAGCCTACTATGATGTTTAGTTATTCATGCCTTCTACTTGTTTAGCTTATAAAGATCATGCTTTCCCTCTTGTATGTTATATCTACATCTAAGCTTTCTATCATGTTAGTTATTCATTCTTTCTACTTGTTTAGCTTATAAAGATCATGCTTTTCCTCTTGTTTATTAGATATACATCTAAGCCTTCTACTGTGTTGGTTAGTAAAACTTATGTTCTTCTATCTTAATTATTGTAATTACTTCTATGTCTTCTACCTACTCTATTACCGTTGTCTATGTGTAATGCCTTGTCCGTTATTGCTACTTGTGCAATTCACACTTTGTCATAATGGTTATTGGATTCTCTTTCATTTGGTTTGTACTGCTATACATATATTTGGTGAGAATGAGATAAATGCATGAAGAGTGTTGTCATGCCATTTGATTTGATATCTTCAGTACATTTCTCACACTATGTAAGTTATGAATTTACCACCGTGGTTTGTTGGGTATCACTTTAAGGAAAGGATTGGTCATGATATTGAGGAATATTTGCCGTGATTATTTCTAGTAATCATTTACTGCTTCGCATATTTGTTTCTTTTACTCATTCATGTTAAGTTCTAGTATTGTTTCTATTGCTAGTTTGCTGCACATGTTATATCAGTAAGTATCTTTAAACTAAAAAGCCTCGTCACTACTTTACCGAGGTTAGACAAGATACTTACTAGGTACCTGAGTTCGGTTGTACTCATACTACACTTCTGCACCTTGAGTGTAGATTTTGGAGTTGGAGTTACTGTGTAAAGCGGGAGCTGTCATCGAAGACGTACCTGCATTCCGGTTATGGCTGCCACTTGTCCTTGGTAGCTTTATATTTTGCTTATCTGTTTATGCAATCTTCGAACAAATGTGTCACGACCCGAATCCCAAACCCGGTCGTGATGGCGCCTCTCATGAAGACAAAGCTAGCCAATTCGAACCCTAACTCATTTTAAGCAATAAATTTAACAAGAGAACAACACAACACAGTTTAATAGCGGTCATTTGCGGAGAAACATAGTGAACCATCCCAATAACAGCCCGAAACCGGGGTGTCACGAAGTCATGAGCAACTAATGAAAATCCTAATAATAAGATTATTATTACAATATCTTAGGCACAATTGTTTGAAGATAGTGGAAACAACAAGATAAAAGAGATACGGGGCTGCGGACGCTAATAGCTACCGCGTAGTCTCTGAATCGCCATCCTGACAGTAATAATCAATGTATCGGAGCGGAACCGATAAAGCTTGAATCTTCACACATGGTGCAGGGAGTAATGTGAGACTTCCAACTCAGTGAGTAATAATTATAAATAATGACTGAAAGTAAGAAAAACACACAAGGCATAAAGCAATCCACAACAAAACAGTAAACATGTAAACATCTCAAGTAAAAATAACATGAAGCAAAGGAAAACAACAATACCAGCCCCTCGGGCTACATTTCACATCATATCTCGTGGCGGCGTGCCACCCGTTCCCATGGGTACCCGCGCTCACTGGGGGTGTACAGACTCCGGGAGGGGCCCCTTACGGCCCAAGTGCAATATCTTGTGGCGATGTGCCACTCGATCCATTCATATCAAATTCCTTGGCGGCGTGCCACCCGATCCCATTTACATCATTTAAAATGTCATTTAAAACCTCACAAATGGCCCTCGACCGTATTCAGTCAGAAAAATCATCTCCTGCCCCTTGGCATAGTAAAATAGTAGTCCTCAGCCCAAAACATCATTCAAAACATTATGTAAACCTCAAAAACTGAGTTGTAAAACAGTGTAAATCAACACAACTAAGTTCAAGTAGTAC
>MCJB01050529.1:7961-25687 GCA_002018475.1 Nicotiana obtusifolia
GCTCCTATTTTTGTACCTCCTCCACAAGATACCCTCCACCGATCTGCTAGTGAACCTGCATTTCCCGCTCCTGATACCCACTACCATACACCGGAGCCCACTTTCAAGATCCCAGATCCTTACTCTTATGCTCCTCAATTTGAGCCTCATGAGGAAACTGACAAACCACCCAAGAACTCCGGGCAAGAGGAAATGCTTAGGAAGTTGCAAAGCCTCGAGCAGTCGTTGAGGAATATGCAAGGGTTTGGGAATCAGGTGAGTGTGGCCTATAAGGATCTTTGCTTGTTTCCTGATGTCCAACTGCCTGCTGGGTTTAAGATGCCCAAGTTCGACTTGTATGACGGACACGGAGATCTCGTTGCCCATTTAAGGGGTTACTGCAGCAAGATGAGAGGTGCTGGAGGAAAAGATGAACTGCTGGTGGCTTACTTCAGCCAAAGTTTGAGTGGAGCGGCTCTAGAATGGTACACCCGCCAGGACAGTAACAGGTGGTACACTTGGGACGACATGGCTCAGGCTTTTGCCCGGCACTTTCAGTACAACATAGACATTGTTCCAGACCGTCTATCTCTGACAAAGGTGGAAAAGAAAACTGGTGAAAGCTTCAGAGAATATGGTTTCCGTTGGAGGGAGCAAGCTGCCCGAGTCAATCCTCCGATGGAAGAAGATGAGATGGTCAAATACTTTCTGCAAGCCTTGGAGCCCACTTACTATGGCCATTTGATCTCAGCCATTGGTAAGTCTTTCAATGATGTAGTAAAAATGGGAGAGATGGTAGAAGAAGGACTCAAATCAAGCAAGATTGTGAGCTATTCAGCTATAAAGGTCACTACTCAAGCAATACAAAGTGGTACGGGAAGTTTGACGGGGAAAAAGAAAAAGGAAGATGTGGCAATGTTTGTCTCTGGGTCATGGCAAAGTCAAAAAGGTCCACCCCGCCAATATACCCATCCACGCCCTCGTCCTCAAACTTACACTCCAGATCCCAAGACTCAGTCCGACCACCTCAATACTTTGTCCATCATACACAATCATATGCCCAGCCCCCTCCTTACCACCAATGGCGTGCTTCGGCCCCACAAAATGCCTACCAAGCTCCACAAAACACTTACCCACTTCCTCCACATTACCAAAATACCAGTGGCCCACATTTCCGTCCAAGGCCTGGGTATAGGAGAGAAATGCAACAGCGGAAACAATCTTTTACCCCGCTTGGAGAATCCTACGCTAGCCTATTCCAAAGGTTAAGGCAATTGGACGTCTTGAGGTCAATTGAATCAAAAATGCCAAATCCTCCTCCAAAGAACCTTGATTATTCTCTAAGATGTGCCTACTGCTCTGACGCCCCGGGTCATGACATAGAAAAATGCTGGCATCTGAAAAGGGCAATCCAGGAGCTCATCGATACCAACCAGATTGTTGACCAGAATCCGGACACCCCAAATATCAACCAAAATCCTTTGCCTGCTCATGCCGAGACGCACATTATTGAAGTGGTATACAAGGACGGAGAGCCCAAGAAATCTTATAAATCCGTTATGATGATTCGGGCTAGTGAGAACAATTTGGTCAAGGAGTCGAATCTCACCAAAACAAAACCTGTGCCAGTCGAAGAAGCTGCAGAAAAGCCTAACCTTGTCAATCTGAAGCCACCAGTACTGACTGTGAAAGGGGTGTCCAAAGATGTCAAAGCAAATCCTAAGGTCCCAAAAGTGATAGTGCGAGGGGTTTCTAGTAAACCCGCCATGGTAGTGAAAGGTGTTCCCATTACCCCTATTATCATAAAGCCTGTAATCCAGATGCCGGTGAGTGATACCAAATCTATCCCATGGAATTATAAGAAAGTGATAGTGACCTATAAGGGCAAAGAAGTGGATGAAGGTGTGAATGAGACGGGAGGTTTGACCCGTTCCGGAAGGTGTTTCACTCTAGAGGAACTGAGGAAAACAAAACCATCTAAGGATAACCAGTTGCCAGTAAAGAAGTCGGTCACCGAGGAGGAGGCCGAGGAGTTCTTAAAGAAAATGAAGGGGCAAGACTACTCTATCATAGAACAATTGAGAAAAACACCAGCCCAGATCTCTCTTCTATCATTGCTGATACATTCAGAAGAGCACCGCAAGGCTCTGATGAAAATCTTGAATGAAGCACATGTCCCTGATCAAATCACCGTGAATCATCTAGAGAAGATAGCTGGTAAGATTTTTGAGTCAAACATGATTACCTTCTCAGATGATGAACTTCTCATTGAAGGCACAGAGCACAATCGAGCTCTATATTTGACAGTAAAGTGTGAAGAAGCGGTTGTTTCAAGGGTTTTGGTGGACAATGGGTCTAGTGCAAATATCTGCCCGTTGTCTACCTTGCAAAAGCTGAAAATTGGTACTGACAGGATCCGTTTGAACAGCGTGTGTGTCCGAGGATTTGATGGAGGAGGAAAGGATTCTGTTGGAGATATACTGCTTGAAATATCAATAGGCCCAGTTGAATTCACCATGGAATTCCAGGTGCTGGATATAGCCGTCTCTTACAATTTGTTGCTAGGAAGGCCTTGGATCCACGCAGCTAAAGCAGTCCCATCCTTGTTGCATCAGATGGTGAAGTTTGAGTAGGATAGACAAGAGATAATCGTGCATGGTGAGGAAGATCTGCCAGTCGGAAATGACACAATTGTGCCATACATTGAAGATGATGATGATAAGGGGCCATGGGTATTTCAAACTTTTGAAACAGTGCCAGTTGTAAAGATTACTGAAGGTGAGCACATTCGGGGTCCCAGGTTATCCTCTGCGTCCGTCATGGTCGCGACCGAAATGCTGAAAAATGATTTTATACCGGGTAAGGGCCTTGGGTCATCACTAAGAGGTTCTGTGCATCCAA
The DNA here is from genome assembly GCA_002018475.1 of Nicotiana obtusifolia. Lineage (NCBI taxonomy): Eukaryota > Viridiplantae > Streptophyta > Magnoliopsida > Solanales > Solanaceae > Nicotiana > Nicotiana obtusifolia. The sequence continues at coordinate 10,842 of MCJB01050529.1, forward strand.
TACGCTCCAAAGGAAATTTTGGTACATTCGGTTTGGGATTCACGCCACAAATGAAGATATAAAAAGGTTCAAAAATTCAAAATAGAAAGTATGGTCTCTCCCCAAGCCCATCCCACACATCTCCAAATCTTTTGTCAAACCAGGAGCCGAAAGACATCCGACTCCCTCAATCCTGAAACCGGTGGTTGATGTTGATGAAGAGTTAATCAGAAGGTTCCAGAGTTTGTTTGAAGAGGTCAATACGGTTGAGGTCGGTGAAGGTTCTAGCAGGGAGGATGTGCAGTTTGTTGGCCCGAACGTGAGGCTTAGCAACTGGAAAGTTACTCCTGTCCCCATCAGGAAGGAGTTTTGGTAGTTCGCTTTATTTTCTTTCCCGCTATCTAGGTTTATGTCAGAGTTGTAATCCAAATTTCTTTTCTCAATTTTACTTATTGTAATGATCAAATCCTTCCATCATTTTATTTAATGCAATTTCCCATTTTTCAATTATTCTCGGTAATGTTTTATTTTGTTCTTTTGTACAGTTCTTTTTATGCCGGTTGCAGTGACATGACATGCATGAATAATTTTCAGCCGAGTCCTAAAAGCCAATCTAATTCTGCAATAACGATCCAAGACATAGAATATGATGAGGAAATAGATATGATGAAGAAGCAGCATTCGGGCAAATCAGTAAAGAGCTAAAACAATTTGAGGAAAAACCGAAACCTAACTTGAGCAAAACTGAAGCAATTAATTTGGGGAACCAGGATGATGTCCGGGAAACCAAAATAAGTGTGTACCTAGAACCCCAACTGAAGGAAGAAATAATCAAATTATTATTTGAATACAAAGATGTCTTTGCATGGTCGTACGATGAAATGCCGGGTTTGAGCACTGATCTGGTGGTCCATAAATTGCCAACTGATCCAAAATTTCCTCCTGTCAAGCAAAAGTTGCGAAAGTTTAAAACAGATATGAGTGTAAAGATCAAAGAAGAAATCACAAAGCAGCTCATCGCAAAGGTTATTCGGGTTACCCGATACCCCACTTGGCTAGCTAATGTCGTGCCAGTACCAAAGAAGGACGGTAAAACCAAGGTTTGTGTGGATTACCATGATCTCAACAAAGCAAGCCCAAAGGATGATTTTCCATTGCCCAACATTCATATTCTGATTGACAATTGTGCTAAGCATGAGATCGGTTCTTTTGTGGACTGCTATGCGGGATATAATCAGATTCTGATGGATGAGGAAGATGCAGAAAAGACAGCGTTCATCACACCATGGGGGACATATTGTTATCGGGTAATGCCTTTTGGTTTGAAGAACGCTGGGGAAACTTATATGAGAGCAATGACCACCATCTTTCACGATATGATACATAAAGAGATTGAAGTCTATGTGGATGATGTAATCATAAAGTCAAAGAGGCAATCTGATCATGTCAATGACTTGAGGAAATTTTTTCAAAGGCTCCGCAGGTACAACCTTAAGCTCAACCCAGCAAAATGTGCATTTGGTGTCCCGTCCGGAAAACTGTTGGGATTTGTGGTCAGCCGACGTGGTATTGTATTGGACCCGTCAAAGATCAAAGCTATCCAAGAATTACCACCGCCAAGGAACAAAACAGAGGTGATGAGTTTACTGGGAAGACTAAACTACATTAGCAGGTTTATTGCTCAACTCATAACAACTTGTGAGCCCATTTTCAAAATGCTGAAGAAAAATGCCATAGCCAAGTGGACTGATGAATGTCAGGAGGCATTTGATAAAATTAAAAGGTACTTGTCATATCCGCCTGTGTTGGTTCCGCCAGAGCCGGGAAGACCTTTGATCCTTTACTTGACGTTCTTGGAAAACTCTTTTGGGTGCGTATTGGGTCAACATGATATCACAGGAAAGAAAGAGCAGGCGATTTATTACCTTAGCAAGAAGTTCACTCCTTACGAGGTTAAGTACACCCTGCTTGAGAGGACATGTTGCGCTTTGACTTGGGTGGCACAAAAGTTCAAGAATTACTTGTCCTCCCATACCACTTATCTCATCTCTCGCATGGATCCTCTGAAATATATTTTTCAGAAGCCTATGCCCACAGGAAGGCTTGCCAAATGGCAAATTTTACTCACGGAATTCGATATCATTTATGTGACCCGGACCGCGATGAAATCCCAAGCTTTGGCCAATCATCTGGCTGAAAATCTGGTGGATGATGAGTACGAGCCGTTAAAGACGTACTTTCCTGATGAAGAGGTTATGTCCATTGATGAGGTTGGCCATGACGGAAAACCTGGTTGGAGACTTTTCTTTGATGGAGCTGCTAACATGAAAGGAGTCGGAGTAGGTGCTGCACTTATCTCTGAAACAGGGCAACATTACCCTGTAACAGCCCAGCTTCGATTCTACTGCACCAACAATATGGCAGAGTACGAGGCATGCATTCTGGGGCTAACGTTAGCCGTAGACATGGGAGTCCAAGAAATATTGGTCTTGGGAGATTCAGACTTGCTGGTCCACCAGATTCAAGGAGAATGGGAGACTCGGGATTTAAAGCTCATACCTTACCGTCAGTACTTGCATGATCTTTGTCAGTGATTCAGGTCCGTGGATTTTACGCACATTCCCAGGATTCACAATGAGGTTGCTGATGCTTTAGCCACTCTAGCATCCATGTTACATTATCCAGACAAAGTTTATGTTGATCCCATACATATCCAAGTTCATGATCAACATGCCTATTGTAATGTGGTAGCAGAAGAAATTGATGGTGGACCTTGGTTCCATGATATCAAGGAGTACATCAGGTCAGGAGTATATCCAACATATGCCACAGGTGATCAGAAAAGAACCATTCGAGGTCTGGCTAGTGGGTTTTTTCTTAACGGAGGAATCTTATATAAGAGGACTCCGGATCTAGGATTGCTGAGATGCACAGATGCCAAAGAGGCCTCAACTATCATGGCTGAAGTGCATTTCGGAATTTGCGGTCCACATATGAATGGGCATGTATTGGCGAAGAAGATACTTCGAGCGGGTTATTATTGGCTCACCATGGAACGGGACTGTATCAGTTTTGTTCGCAAGTGTCATCAGTGCCAGGTACACGGTGATATGATCCATGCTCCTCCGTTTGAATTGCACACAATGTCTGCACCATGGCCCTTTGTTGTTTGGGGCATGGATGTTATTGGGCCTATTGAACCGGCAGCGTCAAATGAGCATAGATTTATTCTGGTAGACATTGATTACTTCACCAAGTGGGTCGAAGCTGTAACTTTCAAGTCTGTGACCAAGAAGGCAGTGGTGGATTTTGTTCATTCAAATATCATTTGCCGATTCGGGATTCCCAAGGTGATCATAACAGACAATGCTGCTAATCTCAACAGTCACTTGATGAAAGAGGTATGCCAACAGTTCAAGATTATGCATCAGAATTCCACTCCGTACCGCCCTAAGGCAAATGGAGCTGTTGAGGCTGCTAACAAGAACATAAAGAAGATACTTCGTAAGATGGTCCAAGGTTCTCAGCAATGGCATGAAAAATTACCTTTTGCATTGTTGGGTTATCGCACTACTGTTTGCACCTCAGTGGGTGCAACTCCTTACTTGCTGGTGTATGGGACTGAGGCAGTTATACCTGCAGAAGTTGAGATTCCATCCCTGCGTATTGTCACAGAAGCTAAAATTGATGATGATGAGTGGGTCAAGACCCGACTTGAACAATTGAGCTTGATTGATGAGAAAAGATTGACTGCTGTATGTCATGGACAGTTGTATCAGAAAAGAATGGCCAGAGCATACAACAAGAAGGTGCGTCCCCGGAAATTCGAAGTTGGTCAGATGGTGCTGAAACGTATCTTGCCTCACCAAGCGGAAGCCAAAGGCAAATTCGCCCCGAACTGGTATGGACCATTCATTGTGACCAAAGTTTTGCCAAATGGTGCTTTGTATTTAACAGATGTAGAAGGCAAATGTGTAGATATGGCTATCAATTTTGATGCCGTTAAGAAATATTACATATGATTTCTTGTTTATCTCCAATTGTACCCGGCAAGTTCAAAGATTGAAATGAAGAAGGCATTTTGTTCAGCTATCCAAACACTTTTATCACTCGTTGCCCTTTTGAGCTTTACTTATTCTTCGTTCAAATCCCTCTTTTGGAATCAATAACAAGAAAGAAAAGAGAAAAGCAAATGGAAAAGAAAAAAGCAAATGGAAAAGAGAAAAGAAAATGAAAAAGAAAAAAAAGAAAATGAAAAAGAGAAAAATAGAAAAAGAGAAAAGAAAATGAAAAATGAAAAAAAAAAAGAAAGAAAAAAGAAGAAAGAAACAAACAAACAAAAGAGAAAGGAACATGCTTGAACTACGTTAGACCTGATTCCTTTTAAGGATACGTAGGCAGCCTTACTGTTCGGTCTCATCAAAATAAAAATTAAAATTTCCCCCATGCCCAAAAGAAAACTGGGGCAGCAGTTTCGGATTCGAAAAGATTTGATTCCAAAAGTTGTAATTTCCATCCCTGTTACATCCGAGTTATTTTGAGCCTTCATACCACCCCTTGCTTTCTAACCCTGTCCAAAATCCTATATTACGGTCCAAAGAAAGACCTTCCGATCAATCTTTGAGGATGCCGGGTCAAGCAAAATGGAGAATGGTTTATATCAGGGGCAACACTTTGTTCTGGGTGCAAGAAAGAAAGCTAAAATGAGAGAGTCTTATCGGTGAAACCCTCACGGGCACCATAAGGCGATGGTAAAATGAGAGAAAATTGAAAATGAGAGAGTCTTATTAGTGAAAACCCTTACGGGCACCATAAGGCGGTGGTGAGTTCAAAGATAAATAGCAAACGGAACGGGATCAGTGAAAGATTGGTCTTTGAAGTTGGAGTTATGCCATGAGTTGAATATGATTGGTCGGACGGATTAGGCTGATCAGTCCGAAATGCATGTCATGATCACTGGAGCTGGCCAATTCCCTCAGATAAGTCCTTCCAAATTTCCTCCACATAATCGTTTGTGTTCACAATTTTCCTTTGTCTCCTTTTGATCACAAAATCATTACATTTTGTTTATTGAGTCTATCTTTGTAAGTTTCTTGTGAATTAGCCATATTGAGTAAGCGGGAAAGGATTTCAAGCTTACTACCAGCTTCTCAATTGCATAAAGCAGAACTTGGCCAAGCATATCGCAACGGAAGTTAACCAAAGGTCAGGCGATAAAGCAAGTGTTGGAGTTTTGGAGAACACAAGAATGCAACAACATTCAGATTAAAAGGGTAATGCAATGGACAAGGGTAAGAGATTCGGGTTGTTCAGAGGAAATGCAAGCCGACCCCAATCAGAGGTCAAATAACTCTGTGCTCATTCAAATCCCTAGCCAAGTCAAAACTGGAATACATTTCCCAACAGAAGCAAACCTCCAGCAAGGATGCCACAGACTAACCACCATGTTTCAAACTAATAAGATTTTATTTGTCTGAAACAGAAGGCGTAGAAGTGATCAATCCACGAAAGCCAGGGTTCAGGAAGCAAAATTGCTACTCGAGAATTCCCCAAAACAGAGAGCACGACTCAGGTAGATTTAATTTTAGTTTCAGGACCCTCCTGAATAATGGGATTTAATTTTAGTTTCAGTAGCAGGACCCTCCTGGATAATGGGATTTAATTTTAGTTTCAGTAGCAGGCGCCCACCTGGATAATGAGGGAATTTAATTTTAGTTTCAGTAACAGGACCCTCCTAGATAATGGGATTTAATTTTAGTTTCAGTAGCAGGCGCCCACCTGGATAATGAGGGAATTTAATGGGATTTAATTTTAGTTTCAGTAGCAGGCGCCCACCTGGATAACGAGGGAATTTAATTTTAGTTTCAGTAGCAGGACCCTCCTGGATAATGGGATTTAGTTTCAGTTTCAGGACCCTCCTGGATAATAGGATTTAATTTTTGTTTTAGGACCCTCCTGGATAATGGGATTTAATTTTAGTTTTCAGGACCCTCCTGGATAATGGGATTTAATTTTTAATTTCAGGACCCTCCTGGATAATGGGATTTAATTTAGTTTTCAGGACCCTCCTGGATAATGGGATTTAATTTTAGTTTTCAGGACCCTCCTAGATAATGGGAGTTAATTTTAAATTTCTCAGGACCCTCCTGGATAATGGGATTTAATTTTAGTTTCAGTAGCAGGACCCTCCTGGATAATGGGATTTAATTTTAGTTTCAGTAGCAGGCGCCCACCTAGATAACGAGGGAATTTAATTTTATTTTCAGTAGCAGGACCCTCCTGGATAATGGGATTTAATTTTATTTTCAGTAGCAGGACCCTCCTGGATAATGGGATCTAATTTTATTTTCAGTAGCAGGACCCTCCTGGATAATGGGATTTAATTTTAGTTTCAGTAGCAGGACCCTCTTGGATAATGGGATTTAATTTTAGTTTCAGTAGCAGGCGCCCACCTGGATAACGAGGGAATTTAATTTTAGTTTCAGTAGCAGGACCCTCCTGGATAATGGGATTTAATTTTAGTTTCAGTAGCAGGACCCTCCTAGATAATGAGATTTAATTTTAGTTTCAGTAGCAGGCGCCCACCTGGATAATGGGATTTAATTTTAGTTTCAGTAGCAGGCGCCCACCTGGATAATGAGGGAATTTAATTTTAGTTTCAGTAGCAGGACCCTCCTGGATAATGGGATTCAATTTTAGCTTCAGTAGCAGGCGCCCACCTGGATAACGAGGGAATTCAATTTTAGTTTTAGTAGCAGGCACCCACCTGGATAACGAGGGAATTTAATTTTAGTTTCAGTAGCAGGACCCTCTTGGATAATGGGATTTACTTTCAGTTTCAGGACCCTCCTGGATAATGGGATTTAATTTTTAGTTTTCAGGACCCTCCTGGATAATGGGATTTAGATTTTAGTTTTCAGGACCCTCCTGTATAATGGGATTTAGTTTCAGTTTTAAGGACCCGCCTGGATAATGAGATTTATTTTTAGTTTCAGGACCCTCCTGGATAATGGGATTTAGTTTTGAATTTCTCAAAATCTTCATGAATGTTGAAACTTAGTTTTTCTACAAGTCTTAGAAGTCTTTTAGGCAGTAAGTTTCAAGTCCCCGCAGATATGACTAAGTTCCAAACTGGGGCAGAAAGTTTGTTGTTATTTTACTGTCGTGATAGCAGGCGCCCACCTGGATAACGAGGGAATGCAATTCAAGTTTCACCTGCAGGAGCCCGCCTGAAGAACAGGGTCAAGTCAAGTTAGGAATGGCAAAAGCTCGCGTCAAGAATGCAGGTCAACAGTTTGAGATGCACAAGAAGATTCAAGATCAAGTTCCAAGAAGTTTGTAGATAGGAATCTTGTAATTCGTAGCTATTAAACGTAGTTAGTTTAGCTTCTTATTTTCCATTTTTGGTGTAATAAGGAGCGCAGCAAACAGTAACAGCAGAAGCAACGCAATCACAGCCTCCTGGTAGTCCCAGTTACCAAAAAGTTCTAGAACTACACTGACCTGATTCCTTCATAGCCAAAGATATGTAGGCAATCCTTTAAGTAGGATTCGGTCAAGCTCTTTTCAATTCGGGTAGGCAAAAATCCCGCAAAATTGCTCATTTTGTCTTTGCCCGAAAACTCTTCGTGCTTTCGAGCAAAGAGGGGCAGCTGTGAGCACGTGATTTTTACCGTACCCGAAATACTTTTATAAAAAATTATTAAGTAATTTTTAATTAATTATTAATCATTTTAGGATTTGATTAGGTTTAATTAATCAATTTTTAGTTAATTAATTCATGCAAAATACAAAAATCATCATCATGCATTGCATTTAGGATTTAGGTTGTATTTTAGAATTAAGTTAGTAATTAATCGCTTTACAAAGTCGAAAATCCCAAAAATGGTTCATTTACATTTTTCTTAGTTTCTAATCTTTAATTAGTAGATTCAAGGATTATTTCTATTCTTGTAAATAATTAATTCATAAAAATATTCAAAAATGTCACGCATTGTGTTTAGGAGTTAGTTTTACATTTTTAAATGAAATTGATAATTGTTGATCTTTTAAAATTTGAGAAAATCATAAAATGGCCCACTTTACACTTCCCTCAATTTAATCGTTAATTCAAGAGTTACATTAATTTTTATAAATAGGTAATTAGATTAATCTTGCATTGAAGTGAATTAGGATTTTATAACTAATTAGTTTAATCACAAATTAAGAGAGAAATTAGAAAAATAGTTAATACAATTGAAAGTAAATAAATAGAGGAATTCGAAATTGGGCCAATGGCCATTTCTTAAAAGAAAATTAAACTGAGCCCAAGTTAATTAACCCCAGCCCAACCGGATCGGCCCACACCATTTCCCAAATCAGCCCAAACCCCTTTTTGTTCTTACCCAATCTGGACCGTTGATCTTAATGAGATCAACGGCCAAGATTAACCCTACCCTAATATAAAAGCATAACTTAAACCTAAACCTAAAACATTTCCCCTCCCCCACAAGCCGCCGCACTCCGCCCCTGCCCCTAGGTTTCCGCCGGGTCTTCTCCCCCTTAAACTCGTCCAAACTCGGACGAGTTTAACCCCACTCGTCCGTGGTCCCCTCCCCTTCCCCACGTACCCCTAGCCCTAACGAACTCCTGACAAAAATTATGGCATTCAAGTATTTCGTCGATTTGGGGACCATTTTCGGATCAAATGGGGACCGTGGATCGATTCTCAATCGATAATCGATCCCCGCCTTCCATCTGTCCCGATTTGGTTTTCAAAAGGGATTTTGGAAGATTTTCGGATGAGGAGGTTTGGGAATTTTTCTTTTGTTTTTTTTTTTTTGTTTATTTTCGGGTTTCTTGGGGGAGAGGGTTTGGGGAAAGCTTTATATATAATGAAAGTTGTATTTCAAAGGGGTGGGACAGAAGAGATTTAGTTAGGTCTAGAAAAAAAAAATTAAAAGGAAATAACAGAGAAAAGAAGACGGAAACAGAGAAAGAGAGGTGAGGTCTAAAAATTAAAAAAGAGTTGAGGTCTGGAGGAAAGTAGGAAAGAGGAAGAAGACGAGATAAGAAGCTGTGACGTTTGTTGCTGATTGCTGTTGTTAGTTTGAAAGCAAGTTTATTGTGATTCTTAGGTACGTTCGGACATTCATGTAATTCCGATTTTGTCTCGACTTGCTACATTGATGTATATTCTGTTACTGTTTATTCATCGCTGATTACCCTTTGCGATTGATGTTATTTTATTTATTGATTCGTTATGTATGTCGAGTGTGGATGAAATCGAGTTTACATTTCAAAGATTGTTTTCCATGTATTTGATGTCAAAAACAGATTCAATACTCTGTTTACGTCCGTTCTCGTTTGTTGACTACAAACGAATTCTAAATTAGTTAAACTCCATACGTGTAGCTCTATAAATTTCATCTGTTCGTCATATAACGTTACATGAATTCAAGTTGTTATCTTCTTCACAGTCCTCTATTCTGGGTTGATTGAGTTTTCTTGGTTCACTTTGAATTGTTTGATGTTTATCACTGACGAAAAATGCTAATAGCTGTTGATCTATGTCGTTAAGTTGTATTAAAGATATTTCAGCAGTGATAATCAATTCAAGGTGCTGAAAGACAAAATTCATGTCGACGTAAGAAAACAGTGGTGTTAACAGGATCTTAAAAGTCGAAAAACAAATAGGATAAAGAATGACGATTCTGATGTTAGCAGATTACCGAAATTGGAACATATTCATCGGAGAAAATTCAGATTTGAATTGGGTTTGTATTATAATGATTTAGTACTATGGGACATTCTGGTACAACAACTTATTGAATTAGCTAGGAAGCCGTAGTTGATTTTCTCGCGACTGTTGCAGTTATGGGAATGGCATTGAATTGGATAGTTCTACCTTGACTGTTGCTGTTTCAATTTTGTGGTCAAGTAATTGATTACTAGTTAATTAGCAATTATTCCTACTAGCAAAAATATAAGAACACCTTGAATTTTGATAAAGTTACAATGATACTGCTGTTGTTCTATTAATTCAGTCGAGTTAATTTGTTAACTGGTAGATCTAAGTTCAACTCAGCTTATAGTGAGTTAATTCTGCCGTGAGATGCTCTAATTTGTTTATTGTTCGTCAACTGTGCCTCGTTCTGAGTTTGTTTTCAAGAACTTTCAACCAAAGGATGTCAAAGTTTTCCCTATGCGTGCTTTAAAAGAGAATCCCATTGTTTAATTAAAAATCAGTTAATCTTTCTATGATGGGTTAGGCACTTTAAACATCAAGGTTTCTTTTAGAATAGAGGTGTGCCCTATAATTAACGATAAACATCAATGGCCCTCTTAATTAATTAAATGCAAATTCGGATAATTAAATATTGATGCCTCAAACTTAGTGACTCGCTTCTAGGTTCGATTAATTGTGTTGCCACTATGGGTACGGTTCCCGTGACATAGTGACAATACTAATTTCGGGGGTGCCTTTTAGGTGACCCGATTTCAATATTTTCAATAATAAAATTAATTCGAGGTGTGCCATACTAAATTAATTTACGAACATATGGCCCTCGTTAATTAAACACATAGAAAACCGAGGTGCGCTATTTAGTGAATTTCATGGCCCTAGAAGAACTAAAAACGCGTAATTTGCTTTAGGCGCGTTAGTTTATTAATTTAACTTCCTAACTTCGGGTGCGCATTTATGTGACCCAAATTTCAAATCTCGATGTTTAATTAAAAGAGTTACAAGTCGCGGGTGCATTTATGTGACGTGATTTGTGGCATAGTTTGATTGACATTGCAATTTTCCTTATCAAACTTTAAAATCGGAAAAGCGGAATGAGGCAAAATTCCCATAGGTTAATAACAGGTATTAAAATTAGATAATAAAGCCGATTGTGACAATAAGCGACCGTGCTAAAACCACGGAACCCAAGGGTGCCTAACACCTTCCTGCGGGTTAACAGAATTCCTTACTTAGAATTTCTGGTTCGCAGACTTCTTTATGAAAGTCGAACTTTTCCTCGATCTGGGATAAAACTAGTGACTTGGAACACCAATTTAAATTTCCAAGTGGCGACTCTGAAAATAATTCAATAATCCCATTTCGATCAATGTCACTTTAATTGGAAAAACTCATTTTTATACATTTTCTTCCCGGACAAGTTACAAAGCCGGGTGGCCTTTTGGTGACCTGTACGTAGCCCCTCCTCGACTCGAGTTGTCCGCTCGGGTTCAGAGTCTAGAACAAATACCCAGGTTTCAGCTTAAAAAAATATGACTTCATGCCGGATCCCTAGTAGGAACGTTTATTTGCATCACGTGCATTTGACTTAGGGGACTCAACACAGGGGTTGGGTCCGTCTAGGACAGGTGACCTCGAATTCAAAGACCATCCTGATGCATTAATTTACGTGCTATTTGTGCATTTTCATCTCGGTTTGCGTATCGACCGGCCGCTAGTATAAAAGGGCAAGAAATAAAATGACAAAGGACGAGGTATAAAATTGAGGATTGTTGTGTATTTTCAAAACCTGGGGTCCGAAATAAGGCAAAATGTTGCCGAATTTTTTCTAAAAAAAAAAATCAATTACTTTGAAAAGAACAAAAATATTTTTTTTAAGTTTTTTTTTAACATATAAGTTGAAAAAAAGAAAATTGAAAAAAAAAATGTTTAAAAAATATATAAAAATCCAAAAAAAATATTTTTCTTGCTTCGAGTACTTTTAATATTAAAAATTTAAAGTGCTTAGGTCGTCGCTTTTGCATAAATAGCCGAATGCCTTCAAAAGGGCGCCGGAAGGCTGTTTTGCAAAAATGACCACTTATTTCAATCTTTGGCTATTTAGCAAACACAGCCCTAAAATCTTCTCATTCGAAATGCTGAAGGGCCGTACTTTCAACAATAGCCGTTTGATTAAACATGCGCAAAAAAATTTGTCTTTACTGATTCTTTCTTTTAAAAAAAAATCCCTTTAAATGTGCAGAACGAGCACGATTTGAAAATGGAAATAGTAACAAAGATCCCGTTGGAGCTGAGGATGTGGTGGAATGACTTAACTGAGTCAGGGCAAAGCACAGTCAGGCAATGTTTAGGAGTTCTTCCTGAATTGTTGACAATGAGGCCCCGGGGAGATATCATAAGGGCTCTAATTACATTTTGAGACCCGGCCCATAACGTTTTCCATCTCTCGAACTGTGAACTGACACCAACCCTAGAAGAAATTACTGGATACGTCGAGAGAAATGAAACCCCGTTAAGGCACGGATATTTAGTGGCCCCGAGAGCGGTTACCCCCCACAAGTTTCTGGATATGATGAAGATAAGTCTGGGGGTCCAGAACCCGGATTTGGTAAATGGTTTTGCGACCTTACAGTTCATTTATCAAAGGTATGGTCACGTAGGGGGATTTAACAACCCGGAAAGCAAAACTTGTAGTAAAGAAAACCGACTAAAGTGGGAGGAACATAGATGTTTTGCTTTCATGGTGGCGTTTCTGGGCCTCATTGTATTTCCCAGAAAGGACGGACATATCGACGTTCGGATAGCCGGAGTCGTTGGCACTCTGCTGACTCAGGCCAATACTATCCTCGCCCCTATGATCTTATCTGATATTTTCCGAGCTCTCACTGCCTGTAGGGCTGGGGAAAAGTTTTTTGAAGGTTGCAATCTGTTGTTGCAAATTTGGGTAATCGAGAATTTATGTCAACAGCCTCAACACATAAGATATGCACCGGCAGGAAGAAGCTACATAGCTGAATTCCAGGCCAAGGTTGGGAATGTTAGCATGCCTGAGGGAGTCAACGGATGGATAGCCCATCTCCAGTCTGTCACAGTAGAGCAAGTGAATTGGGTGCTCGGTTGTTCTGCAATTGATGAAGTTTTGTACATGTCGGCTACCGGGCCGTATTTTCTCCTAATGGGCCTCAGGAGTATTCAACCTTACGCATCATGTCGGGTTCTGAGACAGCTGGGAAGATGTCAAACGGTACCAAGGGATGAGGATCTTAGCTGTCACACAATAGAAATTTGTGCCAATGGACAATTCCTGGAGAATGGGGTTCGACGGGTCTGGAGCAAATGTCAGTACTTGCCTGCAAAAACCTGTGTTTGAGATCTGTCTCGGGGCGAAGTCCTCCCCGGGTATATTATATGGTATCAAAAGGAATCCGAGCCTGGACGACCAGCCAAGAGACCCCACTTACAAGCATTTGTCGAAGAGTCCCAAGCCCAATGAGACTGGTTAGCCAAAGAGAACGGGTATAAGGCCACTATAAGCAAATTAGAAAAACAGGTCCGTGATCTTCAGTTTGAAAAGGGAGTGCAAGCCGCAGCAGACGAGGGAGAAAAGAAAGAATTAATCCAGGAAAATGAGGCCCTCAAAGCTCGGATACAGCAGATGAAAGTGGCTGCCTTGAACCAAGAAAGAAGTCCGGCAGATGCAAACCCTATCAGTGGCCTAAGGAAGAAAATAATAGAATATCAAGACGATATGGAAAAGGCTGAAGTAGAGAAGGAAAGACTCAGAAAGCGGTTGGCGGAAAATGTTGAAGTGCGGGCACAGTTCGTCCGACAAATGAAAAAGAAGTACGAGGGGACGATTGCTAAGCTAAAAAGAAAGGTGACTGGTCTGGAAAATGAAGCGGAAAAACATATTCAGAACTTCAAAGCAGACCGGGAACATTGCTATGATTTAATGGCCCAGATGGAGCACGACTTGCGACAAGTCCAGAATCAGAGCCGCCGTGACTTTCAAGTATTAAAGGCCCGAAACCAGCAAATAGGGCGTTTGCTGCAAGAAAAAGGGATTATTCGAGAGAGGGTCCGAGCTATCGCCGAGTATATTGTTTCAAAGTGCCAAGACTGCGAGGACATGACCCAGACTACATTCTTTGCCGCAGTGATGACGTATGTCCGCCGGATAATGAATGATCTAGAACAGCTCCAGGGGGATCTCGCACAAAGGCCCGTGGAAAGACCGAATGATGTCCCACGGGCCCCATGACATGAATCTTTGATGTATTCTTAAAATTTTGTAATATGTATTTTCCTTTTTCTTTCTTATAGTTTATTTTTCGGAAATCGAGTCTGTAATGGAATTGCTTTATTTAATGAAATCGAAAGCTTACAGCATTTGTTTCCATTTATTTATTTATTTATTTATATCAATCCAGAGTTGTGTAATATGAAAAAGAAAAAAAAAATGAAAAAGAGAAAAATGGAAAAAAGGAAAAAATGAGTAAAGTGAGGGCGGAAATTAAAGGGCATAAAAGGCAGAACGGGTAAAAGCCGGAATGAAACATGCAACCGTTATGAAACATATAGGAACACATTTAACTGCTTAGGTGCATCACACCCCCACGTGCGATTACCTATCCGTTATTTGTTCGATCTAACCGGTTTGCTTTTTGAGCTTAGGTTTCTTCAAATAGGTGGTTAGTTTGTGGACATCCTGGCAAGCCACCCTTACTATACCCGATCAAAACGCCGAGCAGCTATGGCCAACAAGGAAATAGAAACTGGAATAGTAGACCCACCAAGGGAGATTGTGGAGTCAGAGTCAGAACTACAGGAGGAGGTTAGGAGACTAAAACACCAAATGGCGGAGATGTACCAAGCCTGGATGAAAGGGCACCCACCACCTTCATTCCCAACCAATTATACAGAAAACCCAGCCTCCATTCCACCACTCGCCCAATCACAAACGGCCCATGTCATTGATCTCTCACCACAACATGCGCCGGGTTTCACTCCTTATCATAATTACCCTGGCACATCGGCTCAAGCTTTCCATGCTCCACCTGCTAAAACAACTTCACACCATGCCCCGCCAGCCGCTTCTATTTTTGTACCCCCTCCACCAGCCACCCTTCACCGATTCGCCAGT
>MCJB01050530.1:7742-134130 GCA_002018475.1 Nicotiana obtusifolia
TCCATAGAAGGGGAGGAGAGAGAATTGATCTTCTCCAAACTAGAATAGGAAAGCCTCTAAAATTTTCTTACTTCCTAAATTTCCTTACTTCTTTGATTACATTATATCTAATTAGTAATTCTTAGGTAATTTCCTACTTAAGTAATTTCTAATTTTTGAGCTTATAGGATCTCGTGCTGAAACTCAAAATTTTCACTTTCGTAGATAATTCTTTGCTTCTTGTGCTCACTTAAAAAGCTGTCCGTTTATCGAGTCACATAAATTCACTCACCCCGAAGAGAACTGTTGAACTTGTGAACTTGAAAAGTCATTGAGGAACTTGATCAATTAGATGAAGCCATTTTGAGGACAAGTGCGAAAATCCTACCTGAAAATATTGAGTGAATCCGAGAGTCATTCAAAAGTGAGTGAGGTCTTTTACTAATTTTAACGCATTCTCTAGTCTTGTTTCTTTTGCAGGTACATGGCTATAGAAGGAGACAAGGTTGTAACCGACATTACTTTAGCTGAGCTTTGGACTGAAGTAAGGGCACTTAGTACCCGAATGGAGAACCTTGAAAGAACCGTTAGTACTAAGAAGAATGCCGAAGAAGGAACTAGTGATGGTTCCACCTTAAGACCTGAACATGATGGTACTGTTTGTGAGTTGGAGAGTAATGAAGAGATAGTGAAAGCTAAAACCGAAGCCGTGGACCATGCCAGTCCATTAACCCTGCCAGGTAATGTTTGTGCTATGATGCAACCAGGTGAATATTTGCGAGGTAATGATAGTTCTAAATTATTAATTTGCCTAGTTCATAGGGGTATTTACTTGAGTTCTAATGATGAAGTTTTTACTAACGTTTACCCCTTGCCTAGTGTCGTTGATGAAATTTTGCAGGAATATGTGGACATGTTTGCCTCACGAGGAGATGGTTCATTCCAAGTGTTGCAGAAGCTCAATAACAATGTCTATGTTATAGACGTGCCTGGTGAGTATAGTGTTTCTAAGACATTCAACGTTTCTGACTTAACTCCTTGTGTTGAAGGTAGTGCCGCTTTGAAAGATGAAGATGGTTCGATTTCGCGAACGAAGTCTTCTCAAGAAGGGGAGAATGATGCAGGCCAACCTGATCAAGCTACATTCATGCCATCAATGTTGGATAAGACAAATCAAGGCGTTGGTTAGCCTTGATTTAGGCGTTGGTGATTGGCCTTAGTGAGGCCTGTGATGTTGATATTACACATTTGTGTTTATGTTATATTATTGTGTTTCTATGGAAGACATTGATTCTTACGTGGGGGTCCTGCATGGCCATTCTTTTTACTTAGCCAAATTGTGACCTTTTTGTTAGTTATTTGTTTCCTAGTTGATTTAGGACAAGGCTCATTCTATATAAGCCTAAAGACTTCATTATTCCTTACATTATAATTTTAATACAAAAATCGGCAGCTATCTTTGCTCCCAAAATCATGTGAATTAACTTGTCCAATTTTGGTGTGATTCAAAATTGAACTCGTTCTTTGTTTGATCGAATAGTTTGCAAGACCATCATTGTCTTGAGGGTTGTTCGTATAGTATAGCTACTCTGTGACTCATCAAGAAGGTAAGTAGACTAGTTCCTACTTGTTGTCTTGATAGTTCATTGAGCGTCTTGCTTCTATCTTTTTATCTTCTTTTCCGCATTTTATATTGCATCATACAATGATTGTCGTCTTTAATTTATGAAATATCATAAGCATATTAATTATTTATAAACTACAAAAAGGAAGAAAGTTAAACATATTTGTGGTATAATATAAGTAGGCTACGAAGAAGAAGTAGACGGTGAGGAGATTTGACCGAAAGCAACTTTCTAGGCTCGATAGAGGTGTAGTTTAAATGGAAAAGAAATCATGCCTTAGGTGATACAATTATATCCTTAAATTATATACATATTAAAGGTCATAAAAATCGACTAATACTTTGGTGATATTTTTGTCGTTCAACATTTACTATCAATTATTCGTGCTTTTATAATAAACTAATCTCTATGTACGTGCTTTGCACATACATCTCTCACTATTATTAAAATATAAATTGAAAAAATATTTCCTTCTATAACTTCATATAACAAATATTTTTCGCTTTATTATGTCAATTTACCCATCCGATTATTAAGTTATTATCTTATCACAAGGAGCTTATGTGATAAGGATCATTTGTTGCAAAGTATTTAAGTATCGTCCTAGTAATACTATAATAGTTGCTGGTATCATCTTGACAATCAATATCTCATTTAATTGATCGACATATTATGTTAGCTGTTACTTTTTTCATCATGTATTTTGGACAACTCGCATTATTATTTGATGATATAAAATATTTTATTTATTAAGCAGCCTTCATCACTATCATCGTTGGGCTTGACAACCAATTGTTCTTAATGAGGACTAAATTCTCTTATTGCATATTTTTCTCCTTTTTCGAAATGAAGAAAAAAATCGTTGAATGTTGCATTTATTTTTGTTTTCATATTTTCTGTTAGCTAAATGGTTTTTATTTGACGTCATAAGTATAATTCTATCAGGCATGTATTTATTGTCTATATTCTTAATCTAATATTAAATACATTACTGGTAGCGATTTGATCAATTGGGATCCAATTATAAAATATTTCACGGACTTACTGCAACCCAAAAAAAAAGAGGGAAGAAAAAAAAATACATCTTAAAACTTGGTACCTCAACCTAGCAAATAGCATTAAGAATTTCTATTTTCAATAAAGATTAATTACTTAGTTCTTATGGGAATAAAATAATGAAGAGATATATTTGGTTTCAAAGTCCAAAAAATAGATTTGAAGTTGGCTAAATGTTAACGTTCGGAATGATAGTTTTTGTAGAAGTCAATATTCTAGTGCAATCATGCTATTAAAATTTAAAAGCAATTACAATTTCATCCTATATAAACTTATTTGTACGTTAGTTTTTTAAGGACATAAAAGTCTATTAACATTTCTATTAACATTTTAAGGATATTTTAGTCATTCAATATTTAGCGTTTTAACATTCGTGCTTTTATAATAATGTAGATATAAATAGATAGATATAGATAAATATAGATAGATATAGATATAGATATAAATATAAATAGATAGATAGATATAGATTATTCTTCAATAACTCAATGATTTCAAGTACTCCATCAGTTTTATTTTATACGAAACTTTTGGTCAATTTAATAAAAATTGATAAATTTTAATATTCAAAAACTTTTACATCTTAATATTTTTATTTTGCCCTCAATGACATGTTGTAACTAACATGACATATATTACTGATATTAACATTAATTTGGGTATATTATAGGAGTATATATTTAGCTTATGTTTTAAAATATCTTTATTTTTAAACTTCACTGACTTATCAAATGCTCAATATAAAATAAAACAAATAGAGTAACAATTTATCCATCAAAACTACTTTTACAATTCATTACACCCACTGACATACACTATACAGGTAGCTTTATTAACAAACAAAAAAAAAAAAAGTTTTAAAATAAGAGCAACAGCAAATAGGCTATGCGAACAAATGAAATTTGAAAGCCATTACACTGTCTTATTTATATTGTTGTTATTATTGTTTTTCTATTGCTTCATTTATTTTTTTATATTTTTGAGCTGAGAGTCTTTCGAAAACAGTTTATTTATCTTCATAGGTAGAAGTAAGATCTGCGTACACACTATTCTCTCCAAATCTCACTTGTGAGATTTTACTGGGTTGTTGTTGCGTTGGACAGAAGCATTTGGAGTTGATTTTTTGAAGGTAAAGAATCTGGAACTAAAACATTTGGAAAGGATTCATGAAGCTGCATTTTGTCTCCCAATCTTGAGTCATAAAATATACTTTCTATGAATCCACCTACACCACCAACCCCTTTTTCCACTCCAACAACCCACATTGTGGGGGGATTAAAAGGGTTTATCCACAACGAACACCTAAATGAATAATAATAAACTCTCAGCATCCTCCACTTTGTTATTTTTTTCTTTTTTATTCAAATGTGATGACCAGGAAAAAAAAAATGAAAGAAAAGAGAGAAAGTGACTTTATCCACTTACGAAGTTTCCTCGGTTGCTCAGTTGCTATTCTACGGTCTATGAGAACGGGAGTCAAGAGTGGCAACGTTGGTACACTCACCAAACTCTTAAGCATCTTTGGTAAGTCATTTTTTGAAAACTGTTTTTCTGAAGAAATTTTTTCGGTATTTAGTTGTTGGGCGTGAAACACATTTTTGAAAAGCATCTACGTATTAAAATGATGATAATGCTAGTAAAACCGAATACAAAAAATTTGATACTACTAAATATTGAATATAATATAAATATTGGCTGAAGAAGTGATAAATGTTAAAAAAGTTATGAAATAAAATAACTTTGCTAATAAGCAACCAACTACAGTTATTACTCCTAACTTATCATTATGTTTACTCAGTTAAGACTAATCCTCTTCAAACAAATTAAGAATTCTCTTGATTCTGAATTCGTCAAAGGAAGGCCTAGAGCTGGTGGTGGATATTATTAGGTAATGCATTTAATTATGAAGTCAAAAAGGGAGTTGCTCATTTGGCTGTATTGTCCCACAAATTGTAAGAGGAAGAACGACACTTCACCAACTTCCTATCATTTTCAGCCTACCAACTCCTCCACTCTTTTTATGCCTCTCTCGTTTTTCCTATATAAATAAGCCATTTTCATTTCTCCAAAAGCAGGTCGCTTACTTAAGATATATCAACTTCAAAACAAGATAAAATATCCACGTAAGTCCAAAGAAAGAACAAGCAATAATGGCAACCAGTGGAGAAAATGGAAGACATCAAGAAGTTGGACACAAGAGTCTCTTGCAAAGTGATGCCCTTTATCAGGTATACCACTTTTTTCCATCCATATATTGTCATACAATAAATTCCCTTTGTGCAGAACTTTTATTAACATATTAGGTTTTAATCAATTGTCTGATTTGTGTTTCAACAGTACATTCTTGAAACAAGCGTGTACCCAAGAGAGCCTGAACCCATGAAAGAGCTAAGAGAGATTACTGCAAAACATCCTTGGTAACTTTCTGTTACTTTACTTTTAACTTGTAGTTCATGCAAAGTGAATACTTAATTGTTGTAATTTGCTAGTTGGAAGTATAACAACCATTCATTTGAATAAAACAGGAACCTCATGACCACCTCCGCCGATGAAGGTCAATTCTTGAGCATGCTTCTTAAACTCATTAATGCCAAGAACACAATGGAAATTGGTGTTTTTACTGGTTACTCTCTTCTTGCTACTGCCATGGCTCTTCCCGATGATGGCAAGGTAACTAACTTTTACTAAATGCTAATAGTCTAGCAGATGATAATTGAACTTTTATATTTGTACTAATTTGCTGAAATTGCTTCAGATTCTAGCTATGGATATTAACCGGGAAAACTATGAGATTGGCCTTCCAGTAATTGAAAAAGCTGGACTAGCTCACAAAATAGAATTCAGAGAAGGCCCTGCACTTCCCGTTCTTGATCAAATGATTGAAGACGTAAGTACCTAAATACCAAATGAATAAATTGGAAACTTGTCTATAATAGTTAAAATTAATGTTTGTTTTATCAATTTTTGGTAATAGGGAAAATACCATGGATCATATGATTTCATATTTGTGGACGCTGACAAAGACAATTACTTGAACTATCACAAGAGATTAATCGACTTGGTCAAAGTTGGTGGACTAATTGGATACGACAACACCCTATGGAATGGATCAGTGGTTGCACCACCAGATGCACCCCTTAGGAAATATGTTAGGTATTATAGAGATTTTGTATTGGAACTCAACAAGGCTTTGGCTGCTGATTCAAGAATCGAAATCTGTCAGCTTCCCGTCGGCGATGGCATCACCCTTTGCCGCCGCATTAGTTAATAAACAGAACTATTGTCTATTTGTTGCAACCAAGAATGAAAGGCATGCAACAGGTCATTTATTTTTTTTGGATTCCCCTGTTCTGAATCATTCGTTATTCAACTTTTTGTTAATTCTCTTTTCTAGTAAAGGTTGCATTGTCTATGTTACCTACTGTTTATTTCATACTGTATTTTTATATTAAAAAAAAAAGAAGAAGAAAATATTCAAGTTCAAAGATCGAATGTCAAAAATGTAGCAGTTCAGTGGAGCTAGTTGGGAATCTGCTATGTCACACGTGAATGCAGTTTCGAACCAAAAGAAAAGGTTCGGAAGTTTGAAAAAGTAAAAATCGTCCATCTCCAGACTAATACTACTAGACTACTAGTATTGATCAGCTACATGCATCTCTCCATGGCTACCAAACACCAACCTATACAAAATGCCTCGTACTCAATTGATGTATTGGTGCAGATCTTTGATCTTAGGGCGATTTTGGGTGATTGGGACTTCCAAACCCAGAAAAAACAGCAGCTTCAAAACCTAAAAACATTGGATCAAAATAATTTCTAAAGGGGACTATTGTTCTTATTTTGGCCCAATGCACTAAAATCAACCAAAGTCTGAAGGGAGATTTGCACAAATAGGATCATATCACGCTGCTATTTAACTTTTATCCATGTTTAAGTAAGTATTACAAGAGTAAATTGGCGGCATACTTTTGAAAAATTATGATGCTTGGTCTTATATTTATAAGACTTTTTTGAAAAAGGGATTAAATGTAAACACCAAGCCTCAAAGTATCCTATTTTTGGAAAATATTGGATTCTAAATTTTTGGCCAGGGTGTGGAGGGGTAGCCTACTTGAGATTGTGGGCTTCAGAGTTACCCACTCAGTCACCCATAGCGATCTACTCTGGCCAGCCTTAGCTGAAACCGCGTAGGTCGGAATTTTGTAGATTGTAAAGCACCTGCACCTGCACCTGCACCTGCACCATGCCACCATCCGAACATTAGAATTCCAGTTCAGAGTCGGGTCATGCAAATGAAATTCTGGTGTTCTAATACGGAAATCTTGTCAAGTTTTCTCCACAACATCCCAATTATTACATCTGATAGACTCGCGTTGGAGAAAAAAAATTACATTTGGCAATGTGATACTAGTTGTTTTCAACAGATCTTTTCCAACTACTTGGGTTTGACATCGTTAGATAGTGACAGAAAATTACCAACATCAGAAACCATTAATCTATTAAAGACTACTCTCTCTAATTAATTTGATTTGACACTTTTTCCTTTTCGGTCAATTTACAAAAATTATGACCGTATTTTTATATTTAAAACTCTTTAATTTCAAATTTTTTATTTTACTAATAACATGGTATATTTAAGAGCACAAATTATAAATATACTTTTGGTGTGTGTCAAAAAAAATCTTTGTTTTTAAAATTTTAATACCTAATTAAATACCGTTATATAAATAAAATAGAGGAGTAACGTTTTGTTATTTCCGCATTCATGATTTCTAATATTGAACCATTTCATTTACACTCTTGATCTCAATATATTTGTTGTGTATCACTATAAAGAGCCAAGTTGACCAGTGTAAGAATAAGATTACTCATTGAAATTCGTTGTCTAAAAATAATACTTAAGTTCTGAGAAATTTAGAGAAATAGGACATATAAGTTTGAATTTCTCAGCTGCAATATAAATAAATAAATAATTAGCAACCTTCAATAAATGTTTTTTACAAAATATTCTTCAGTACTCAAACAAAAGCCAACAAACTTAAGAAAAAGTAAAATAATTACATGCCTCTCGCCCATTATTTGTAAGACATATTATTTGTAAACATAAATTTTATTAGTTTCGAAATAATTAAGTGTCACGTGGAAGCTAGTAAAGCAAACCTTAAACAACGATAAATCAGACAATAAAAGAGAAATATACCAAAAGAGACACAAACATTTAACGTGGTTCGTTTAATTGACCTATATCCACGGGCGGAGATGAGCAATCTACTATATAAAAGAGAGTACAAAAATATCGAGAGAACAACCTCAAAAAGAGGCAAACACAAGTGAAATACTAACACTTGTCTCGAAAAGTTCTCCCCCCTAAACAAGACTCTCAAACCACATATGGCTATATTATGGAAGCTGATGAATGAGAAGAAATGATCCTCAATTTATAAAAGTCCAAATTTTTTTCTCCAAGAAAAGAGATTAGCCAAATATGAAAGATTTATAATTTCTTCTAAAGGAAGAAAACCTCAATTATGTTGCCTTTACTTCAAAGAATAGAAAAACCAACTATAATAAGATAATCAGAACAAACACCTAATAATATTACCAGTTTTAAGTCAACAAACATAGAAAAAAAAGTAAAATAACGCTTTTAAAAGAAAATTTCTGCGATGCGTTGTCCACTTGTCGTGTGGATCTCTTCAAATAAAGAATACTTTTGTCTCTGAATTCGTCAAGGAAAGTAGCCCATAAGTTATATACTGAAATTTGAAACTAGGAAAGTACGGAGCCGGTGGTGGGTAAATTGTTGGGTAATGCATTTGAATTTCAAAATTGGAGTTGGTCGTTTGTCTGTATTGTCCCATATATGACTTATGAGCAAGAACGAAACTCACCAACTTTTTTTACCAAAAAGAAAAAGAAAAAAACTCAACAACTTTCAATCATTGTCAGCCAACCAAACCCTCCACTCTTTATTATGCATGTCCCGCTTGTTTTTCTACCCCTATAAATTAAGCCGTTTTCATTTCTCCAAAAGCAGGTTGCTAACTTAGACTTAACTACTTTCAAAAATAGTTACTAATATATCCACTTCAACACCGACGAAAGAACAAGCAGCAATGGCAACCAATGGAGAAAATGGAAGACATCAAGAAGTTGGACATAAGAGTCTCTTGCAAAGCGATGCCCTTTATCAGGTAACCAAATTACATGCAAATTAAACCACATATATACCCCTTTGTATCCATATTGTCATACAAGAAATTAATTCCCTTTTGTGCAAAACTTTTATGGAAAAGTTGATTTTAATCAGTTGTTTGTTTTGTATTTCAACAGTACATTCTTGAAACAAGCGTGTATCCAAGAGAGCCTGAACCCATGAAAGAGCTAAGAGAGATCACCGCAAAACACCCCTGGTAACTTCTATTTTTAACTTTAGTTCATGCAAATTGAATAGTACTTAATTAAGGTAATTATTAGTTGGATTTAAGTATGAAAATCATTCATTTAAAAAATAACAGGAACATCATGACCACCTCTGCTGATGAAGGACAGTTCTTGAGCATGCTTCTTAAACTCATCAATGCCAAAAACACAATGGAGATTGGTGTTTTTACTGGTTACTCTCTTCTTGCTACTGCCATGGCTCTTCCTGATGATGGCAAGGTAATTAATTTTTACCAGCTACTTCTCGTAGATGATAATCCAATATATAAACATGTACCAATTTGGATAAATTATTTCAGATTTTAGCCATGGATATCAACCGGGACAACTACGAGATTGGTCTTCCAGTAATTGAAAAGGCTGGACTAGCTCACAAAATTGAATTCAAAGAAGGTCCTGCACTTCCCGTTCTTGATCAAATGATTGAAGACGTAAGAATCTAAATACCAAATGAATAAACTGGAAACATGTCTATAGTAGTTAAAATTAATGTTTGTTTATCAATTTTTGGTAACAGGGCAAATACCATGGATCATATGATTTCATATTTGTGGACGCTGACAAAGACAATTACTTGAACTATCACAAGAGATTAATCGACTTGGTCAAAGTCGGTGGACTAATTGGATACGACAACACCCTATGGAATGGATCAGTGGTTGCACCACCAGATGCACCCCTTAGGAAATATGTTAGGTATTATAGGGATTTCGTATTGGAACTCAACAAGGCCTTGGCTGCTGATCATAGAATTGAAATTTGTCAGCTTCCCGTTGGGGATGGCATCACTCTCTGCCGCCGCATCAGTTAAATTTACTGGGCGAGTTCATGGCATTGGAGAATTTATTATTTTTGGAATTCCCCTGTTTCGAATCATTCGTTGTTTTATCTTTTATTTCTAATTTCTTGTTTCTTGTAAAGGTTGCATTGTCGATGTTACCTACTGCTTATTTTTTCATCAAATGTAATTTTATGGAGTAAATAACAAAAAAGTCCAAGTTCAAAGATCAAAGGTCCAAAATGTCATCTGGTCAGTTGGGCTAGTCGGGAATCTGTTACGTCACACAGATGACCAACTGGTGCAAAATAGAGTTTCGGAAAAAGAAAAGGTTTGAACAAGTAAAAGTGGTCATTCACCTAAGAAGAAATCAAAGCAGCTAAGATTGGAAAAGATTAATAAAAAAGGTAGCAAGACTTTTGATAGGCGACAACGACCTATTCATATGAAATATGAAATAGGAGAATAAAATGAACTATTAACTAGTACTGACTAGTTAAATGCATCTCTATCCAAGCTATACAAAATGCCTCATACTGATCTGATGAATTGATGCAGACTGTAGCGCAATCTTTGCGTGATTGAAACCTCCATAAACTAAAACATATATGGATCAATATGTAAGGCTTTAGTAATATCAATTCACTTGGTTGGAAATTGGAACTAAGACTTGAGATTTTGGGCTTCTGAGTTACCCACACCCAATGATAAGTAGCCCATCTACTCTGGGTCAACCTAGCTGAATTGGAGGGGCAATGCTCCGTGGTGCAACTTGTCTTCATGCAAATGGAATTGTTGTGTTCTGATATGGAAACCTTATCATGTTTCTAACCTCAACTTTTCTGTACAACAAAATCCGTTTGACTAATTTGGACGAGTTTATGTTGCTTCATTCCAATTACATCTGACAGACTCGCTCGTATTGAAAAAAGATACACCATACATACAAGAAAATTATATGCATCCAAATAGTTATTTTCAGTAGATCTTCTCAAGTAAGCAGTATCTTTCCTTAAGTTCTTTTTTTTTTTTTTCAAATAGAGAACTGATGAATTACCTTTTTATGAGGAGAGAGAAATATAAATAAAATGTATAATTCTTATTGATAGGGTGTTTGTAACTCACACACTTCATTTTCAAGAGAGATTGTAACTTAGATGTTTAATAGACACATTTTAGTGGGAGTTGAAGTGTCTAATAAAAATAATCTTTGATTTATGTGTCAATAATAAAATTCATGATAATTTTATGGGGCGTTTATGTATTTGACTTGACCTTAATTAGTGGTCGGTGGATTAAGAGTGTATATATATATATATATATATATATATATGTGTGTGTGTGTCTTCTTTTGTTTTGTTAATTTATGACAAAGGATGTAAAATCGATAGTAAATGTGACAACATCCGAAGGGAAAAGGCAGAAAAGAAATAAAAAGGGAAAAGGCGAGCTCCTTGCAAAGAGGAAGAGCAACGAGAAACCCACGTGTCGTGCCCAAAATCAATCATACACGCAAGCTAAACGTAACGTCATCAACGAACTAGTAATATATATATAATGAAATTCAAAGCTGCCCTTCTGAGTTATGATTACGCAAAGACGCAAACTTCACAACTTCTTTATATAGTACATCTAAAATACGTAAAGAGTATATACAATTTTGTATCTATCTAAAAAGTTAGAACTGTTAGGTAAGTCAGGTAAAACTTTTAAATTTTTTAATCTCAGCATGATGTATCGTTTAAAATGTTCTCATATTGGGCTAAAATGACGAACTAGTTTTATTAAATTCAACTATCTGATTCAGTTACAGCAGGGATTATTTGTGAAGATTCTAAAAGGTACTGCATCTAGAAGGAAAAGAACATAGCATACTAACCTTAAAAGGTGAATGACATGACGAAAAGATGACCACACTTTATTTTCATCTTCTTCTTTCTCTCTCCTGCTTGTTAGATTTTTATTATTTCTCTGTTCCACAGCTTACATAACTTCGACTCCTTCTTTCTTCTTCTTGAATTTTCTCTCTGTGTGTTGAATTTTGAAGCCCTTTGTTATTTCTGTAATTTTGTTTAATTTGGTTACGTTCCATGAAGCGAAAGGGGGTTGAAGAAGTAGATGATCAAGAAACGCCGATTGATAGACTCCCCTTTGACCTCTTGGCTCATATTTTTGCTCTTCTTACTTGTTTCAAGGATTTGGCTCAGTTAATTTACCTAATTCTTTTTCCTCTACTTTTTCTTCTTAATTCCCTGTATTTACCCCTTTGTTTCTGTTGCAGCTTGTGTTTACTTTGTCCTTTTTGGCTACTTGTTTCGTAGGACCAGCGGGGTGTGCAGGAAATGGAGAGAGGGGGTGAAAGAATCTTTAGCTAGAAGAGAAAGTTTGAGTTTTTCTGGCTGGAAAGTGAATGATGATTCTACTACTCGCCTCGTTCTTCTTGCTTACAGACTCAAGGAACTCGATATGTACGACTTTTTAAGTTTCTAATTTTGTACTCTTAAGTAAATTTATTTCCTCTGATGATATCATGCTCTTTTAGATAAAACCTTGATCAATTATGATACATTTGTCAATTTATGTTAAAACGCGCCCTGTCATCTAC
The DNA here is from genome assembly GCA_002018475.1 of Nicotiana obtusifolia. Classification (NCBI taxonomy): domain Eukaryota; kingdom Viridiplantae; phylum Streptophyta; class Magnoliopsida; order Solanales; family Solanaceae; genus Nicotiana; species Nicotiana obtusifolia. Next base: position 20,230 of record MCJB01050530.1, read on the forward strand.
ATTAGGAGTCAAAGGTCTTTATATCACTCTCTTTAAATGATTGATTCAAAAGGTTTTTGATATATCAGAAATGAGAATGCTTATATTAGTGACAAGAGTTGTCTGAAGAACTAGTGACTTTCTTGTACTAGTTGAATTTTCTGTATGGACGCTTAGACCAATCACTGTGTTCTTCTCAACTTCAGCGGTCAGAGCAATCATTTTCTCTTTCTATCTATGTCAAGTAGGATAGAGCAAAACCATAAAGCCGTGCTCTTCAATATTTGAAAATCTGGCTAGTCTCGACTATATGTGGCATTAATAGATCCACCAAACCATTATACCTGCAGCTGCTCGCTCTTTTATGAGTGATACAACAGCCACTAGGCTGATGAAGCCATCTAATCATGCAGCTTGAGTGGGTGGTATTAAAGACAAAACCATCTCGGCCCGACATCATGTATTTGGAGCTCAGTATGAGATCCTATTTTCTGCAAAAGACCCAATTGAGTTATGGTTATTCTTATTAGTCTTTACATATCTATATATGAACCCCGTTCTTTCTTAAACCAGTCTGAAGCATAATAGGGCATCTACTCAAACTTCGAGGTATTTTGCATTTTGCTATGTGTGGAATCCATGTAAGATACTAGTAAGTAGTAACAAATGACAAGGTAAAGTATGCCGAGTAATTGTCAGTGCACAAATGTCTGCTACCTATTTGGTGCTTTTTGGTTGTTTCAACTTTGGATCATGTCACTGATGACATGAATGTGGCTAGTGATGCATAGGGGAAGACACTTCTTTGCTGTACTACTGTTACTGACTTGTTTGCTTTCTTCAGCTCAAGGAGCCGTTGGGGTTGTCAAATAACGGATCGTGGGCTGTACCAATTGTCCACTGCTAGATGTATTAGCAATCTGTCATCACTATCTTTATGGGGCACTACTGGAATCACAGATACAGGTGTTGTTCAGCTGGTATGTTATCCTCGGGTTATAAGAGTAGGTGCACTTCATTTTTGGATCTTATTGGAGTCCCAAACTCATAATGGACATCTTTCTATAACATAAATCTTTTTCAAACATTGCACTTGAAAGTTCCGTCTTGTTGCCATTACCCATTTTTTATGCATTGCAATTTGTAACAATGAGGTTTTTCCTGCCCTATACTTTTGGTGAAATTAGCTGCTTATGAAAAGTATAAGATAGTGTTGTCTCATTTAGTTTTGGTTGTTTGGTCAGATCTCCATAGCTTCTTCTCTACAGCATCTGAATATCGGCGGTACATTTATAACAGACATATCCTTGTTTGCTGTTGCTGGTAGCTGCCCACAACTGAAGGTAAATTTCCGGAAATTCCACACCTTAAGGTTGCACCTCTGCAGATGCATCATCAATTCACTAGCAGTTTCTTAGCTCTTCTTTGCCTTTTCCACTGTAAGATTTTTAAGAATACTAGTGATACTTGTGCATCTCTTTTGCAGACTATTGTGCTGTGGGGCTGCCGTCATGTAACTGAGAATGGACTTCTAACTTTGGTAAATAAATGCCGCAAACTAGAGTCTATTAATGCATGGGGCATGAGGGTTACTGTGGACTGCTTTATTGGCCTACTCACTATTAGCCCAGCTCTACAGATACAACCTAAAGGAATGCTGCCTAATATTGCTGTCTTCTGAGGAGCCTTTTAAGTTCCTATGTGACCTTCCTTTTAAGGGTCCATCCACCTAGAATTTGGTTGCAACTATATCTTATGTACAGCTTGCCAATTGTTGGATGAACAATAATGCTTTGTAAAGATTGTTTTCTGTGGTTCTCCTTTGTATTAATTTGGACGATCGCCTGCAGCAAGGCTTCTGAAAAGATCCTTTCTGCTAGTAACATTTTAAAGGCCATAGTTCTGCTTGTCAGATGATTCATTCTGGAGTCTAGAGTTACTTACAATTTCTGCAGTGTTCGTTTCAAAGTCTGGTTCTCTAGTCCTGCACCGAGGTATTAATTCTTCACTAATTAAAAATCCATGTTCTTATAAGTGAAAGAAATCATTTCTCGGCAGTCAAAACACTCAATTTTCCCAAGAACCCATTTGTTGGAATTTTGGGGAAGGGGGAGAAGAATGGCGGGATTTAGATTTAAGCTAATATTTACCAATAATTACTTACAATTTAGCTGACTAATGTTCATTCAAGAGTACTTTTTATACCGTCTGTCCATAGAACTTAAAACTCTTTTTAACTCGCAGCCCCAGAGAGGCCAACACAACAAATGTGCATGCTTCTCTTATTAGTAAAACGCGCGGAAATTCATCTGACGTCTTCAACAATGTTGAGTTGGTGATATTTACGATTTGTATAATGCTTTAAACAATGAATGATTCCACTAGTGGGACATACTACCTAGTAGTGTCACATGAGAGTAACTTTATTGTAGTATTATAGTGGTCTAACATGTGACTACATTATATTCTAGTTCAATTCTCGAAGCTGGAAAGTGGCTCTACTGCATAATTGTGATAGTGATTACAGCGCAGGCAGAAAACTCCGAAGAGAAAGGAAAAGATTGCATGATTGACATTATCATTCATTGAACACAACTTATACATTCTGCTGGTTTCTATACCTGAACTGCCCTGAATAATAACCTGAAGAGAAGACAGGAAAGAAATAGGGCATCAGAGAAAAGTTCACACATAAATAAAAAGTTTAACGTATATCCACTGACAGTATAAAAGTTCAAGCGTGTCCTTGAGAAAGAGTACAAATTAGTCCACCAAAGAAGCACCATAGCAATTTGTAAGCTCCACTTTGCGTTAGATACTAAACCAGAAAGTGATTTGAATATACCATCAATCGCGAAATAAGTAGTTAGTCTCTGAACATTCTCAAAAACTGTGTTGAAGATACTTTTTAAAGAAGAAAGATCTGAGAAAAAATAAGGAAAACTCCTCACATCATTTAAGTATGTAAATCACTTTTTACTCACATTACTCTCACTCCTGCTTCACAGAATTTATACTAGAAACTAGCCTTTATTTTATTTTCTGCTAACCGTCACTAAATACCATTCTATATGATTCATGCTACCCTCCTCTACTATTACATACCAGCAATCTTTTATATCTATACATAAGCTAGATGATAATTTAGAAATCGTATCTCTTCTTAAACTTTCCATAGAGCCAGTGTCAATCCCAAAAAATGAAATTCTCCCCAAGGAAAATAACATATTGAAACTAGGCAAAAACGTTGAAACTACACTCCAGGCTTGGTCTGGTAACAAGATCACTGCCGCATTTCTTAAAGCAGTAACCACCCAACTGAAAATCAAATGAAAATAGCTGAATAGCCTAAGAATTTTCAGCTATCACCTCCTCCTAATCAAGCATCTTCAATAATCAGACTAATTCAAGAAACTCAGAGCGGAAGCATAGAAATTCACAACTCACAAAGTGACTTACTAATGTGACCGGAGAAAGTCACATTTTCATACTGGAAACTCACCAAAATCCACTTGAAAAATAAGACCACCATTGTAAACATATCAAAGAAAAAGAACTGGTAGTTAGAAAATGCCCTGGAAAGTGATAAAAATTACCTGGTACATGTTGAATAATCTTCTGCAACCCATTGCCTACTTCTACGTCAAACTCCTCCATAAAATTACAAGTTCTTTTTTACTAGGAGAACAAACTTCAAGCTGAATGTTCGTTGTTCTAGCATGCCGAAGTGGGACTCTAGTGTATACTGTACCTATTCCGACTCCAAAAATCTACACAGGAAAATTTAGTAGAAATCGAGCATCCATGGATGAAACAGATGGAAACGTCTGCCTGAAACTCTTTTCTTCTTCTCAAAATAGATACAAGATCATTACAGAAGACAATAAAAATAGGTATATGATACTGGAAAAATGGATTGCTGAAGCATGGCCTGTTAATTGCACAGACCCAGAAAAACTTCCCGCAGCGTTGGTTGCTGTTGGAGCTGCATTCGCCGCAGTAATATTCCTACAAACTCCAAAACGTTCTCCCGCCTGCAAAAAAAGAGTCCATTTAAGCATAAGTTCAAAAGTAAACCTATGCTCTCATGTATGCCTCCAATAAATCATAAACAATTACTGTTTCAACTTCTCTTAATAAAAAAGTAAAACCAAGCAAAGACATTTCATTTGGAACCAACAGCGTGGTAATGAAACTTTCTCAGATATGTCATTTGAGAAGAAACTGCCAAGTACATGTTGGGTTTTTATATTGAGATATGTCCTTACTGCTGCCGAGAATCTCAGTGATGATCCTATACTTTTGAAGAATTATTTAACCAACAAAACTCTATAAGCTTAAATCTATATCTAATAGATCCCTCAGGATGTCTGCAAAATCCATGACGGCAAAAGCTCTTTTATCATTATAACTATTTAGAAGCAATGTAACCAGGTCAATGTTAGAAATTGTTTTGGTTCATGCAAATAAAATCTTTTGAAATTTTATCAATATAAGTATCAACTGATCACACCACTAATCAACTCATGTTTAAGGTCATGAGTTGTATTCTCATAAATGCTTGCAAATTTTTAGTTTGAGAGACAGGTTAAAGAGACGAGGAAGACAACAGCCATAAAAAGAGCTTTTGGCCATATAGAGGCGAATCGGTGTTACTTAACTATCCTACTAAAAAGGGCAGCCCGGTGCACTAAGTGGTAATGACAAAAAAAGAAATGTCAAAAAATTGTCATGGGCTAGACCAACTACTTGTCCATTGAGTAACTTTTGCCCATACAATGAATACTGTACCAAATTTGTTTAGATTCACAGGAAGAGAAGTTGCACTTGATGTTTCAAGCTCCTGTTATCTGATTTTAATCACTTAAGTGGTAATGCTATTTCTCGTCTTGAAGCTTTCTTCAGAAGCTATTTCTTATTGTGGACCTCTCAACTTTTGTTTTTTTAAGACAGAGAAGTAGATCACTTTCTCTACTGTCGAATTGAAGATATGTATCACTTACAGGCCACGTAATTCAAACTCAGGATCTGCTAATAAAGAGAAGTTCAATCATGGTTCTTCCTCCTAACTCTCTTCATAAAGTGAGCCTTTGCCACATAGACATGTGTTTACAGTTCTAAAATCCAAATATCAATATTTGACAAAAGATGGATAAACCTGGCATGCCGTGACCGTCGGGCAACCACATAGTGTCTGACCATTCATTCGATCTAAAACATCAAAAACTCCTCCTCCATCACTTCTCTGCAGGAATATTCTTTTTTCATCAGTCAATGTTGAAAATTTATACTAGTAATTCGCATTAGCATCAATAACCAGTAAATATTTTAATACCATGTAAAAATTTACTGCCACATAATTGGGCATCAGGTTGCCTGCTGCTTTGAAACAAGCACCAACCATATCAACTAGTTGAGTTGAATGCTCCTTGCAGGCCCCGTTTTGTATGGCAACTGTGGGAAAGTAATTCATTAGAAACAGAGAAGCACTTCTGGAATTAAGTGGCTTTGATTCCTTGCGGCTGGAGCATGAGCCAGGCACCACTCCAGGGTCTCCAGCTGAAACATTTATCATATAAGATTACTAAAGAACCAACCCAACCAGAATTACCACAGAAGCGCACATTAATTTAGTACTTACGCTCATTTTCGACCATGTATCTCCACTGATAAGCAATTCCTTCAGCAGCTTCCTTTGAAGAATCAGAAGTAAAAACCAACAAACGATGATTCTTTTTAACCATATCATTCACGGTGGGCCAATCGTCACCCTTTTTGGGCATTTTTGAAACAGGAAAACGATACTTGTCCAATCCAGCATCAGTAAATACCCTTGTTAAACCCTTTGGGGTATGCACATAATCCTCAATTATGATGGTGACTATTTCTGTAGGATTTGCACTCAAAAATGCTTCCACCTCTTTCAAAGTGTTGATTGCAGGTTCCTAAAGAAAGCACATTTTATGTATTAACATCGGAAGAGCTACTCAAAGCCGATCTCACTGCAAAAGAAGAGAGGGAATTGTATAGCATTACAAAGGCAGTGAAGTTGTAACATTGGCCACGAAACGAGTGACAGAGCCATATATCGTTCTCGAAATCGTACATATCCAGCATCAATCCCCTCACTCCATTCTAAAAAGATACATGAAATAAACATAAGAACTACAAACAACATATAAGGAACATGTCTATAAATGCTGAAAAATATAGTTGGACAAGAATAAAGAACCACATACTCTCAATTGGTTAGTGACAATGTCTTCTTGATTATAGAATGTAATTCTCTGGGGGCCTGTTAATAAGGGTGCATTTACAATTGAAAAGGCATTATGGGTCACCAGCCACGAGTATTTGTTGAAGGGCAATCCACTGATCTGCCAATTGCCAAGTCCAAAAGCATAAACACATCACTCTCATTCAAAATACAGAAATTTCAGAGCATATTGAAAGAAACAAAGTAAGAACAAGCAAGTAGCTTACAACAGAAGTGGGTTCAGTAGCTTGTCCTCTGATGCAAAAAGGCTGATTCTTTCCCAATTCAGGGCAGTTACCACAGTATAAACCAGCTCCACAGTCCGTAGCCGAAGCACATGAATTCTGAAGCTGTAATATTTGAATCAAATTTCAGCTGAAACCCAGAAAAGAAAATTGAACAAAAAAATGCACGGATCTGCGGATGGGGTTCACGAATTCATACAATACAAACCGCAAACATACTAAAAAGAGCTCTTTGTTAATGTCCATTTTAATACTTTCTTGTAAGATAAGAAATAATAAAAGCAAGAAAGAGAAGGGAAACCTGAGAATTGGCACTGTGGACAGCTAAGTGACAGAGTAACAAAATAAGGTAACCATTGGAGCCTCTACTATGTCTTCTTCTCCACATACTGTGCTCCTCAGACAACATGGGAGTTGTTGAAAAGAAAGCAGTAGAGTTGATTAAACAAAAAGCAGTCGCATGTAGAAAAAGGAAAAAGAAGAAGAAGAAGATAGAGAAAAGAGAGAGGCCAAAAAAGTCTTAAGAGTTATTAGAGACACGGAGATTTATTATAGAGACGACAAGGAAGATGCCAATTTTTGTGCATCTCTATCTATCACTGTCTGCAGAGTGCTAAACCCAACTTTAGTATACTGTAAGTTAATGTCTTACTTGAGGCAAGGGCAATTAGCTAAAGCAAAATTGATTGTTTTACTTATAGTATAAATTAAAACTAGCAAAATCTATAGATAACAATTCCTGTATTTAAAAACTGATAAAATCTGCCAAATCTACGCGTAAGGCAAATTTCCTTCTTCCTTTTTTTCTTTTTTCCTCGTAACTGTTACGCGGCGCCTTCCTGAGGTTCTTTGGAAGGGCAACGTAAGGCTAAGCAACCGATGTCTGTCCGATTGCTGTCTGCCAACTGAGGTCCCCTCTGTACGCTAGATTAGATTGTCAGTGCCGTACGAGAAAACCAATATCGTGAGCAACGAGAGAATTGAGAGCTGTAGAGAAAATTGAGAAAAGAACTTGCTTGTATAAATGAAAGGCTATTACAAAAGCTACGCGGTGTTGAGGGGGAGAGACACCGGTACAGAAAAATACTTGCTTGCTAGAGAGAGTTTTGAATGCTTGTTCCCCCCTAATAATGCTTAAAAAAAATAAACCTAAGTTACAAGAGCTGACCTATGAAAGCTGTAAATGCATACTGAATGTAAAATGAAGTAAACCTACTCTATATTTACAATGAAAAGGACTTAGACTTCTACAAAGTAGGAGCAAGTCCAGTGGCAGCAACTTTGTCCTGAGCATCAGGGTCTGCGCACGCGGCACTATTTGTGTCTGCCTGCGGCTGGGCGCTGGCGCTTGGATCATGAGAGATGTGCGCGGCATTGTCTGTGCACGCGGCATTGTCTATGCGCGCGGTGCTGTTGGCACTCCCAAGCCGCTGGGTGCCGGCAAGGAGTGTTGGTGGGGGCGACGGAGGCGCATGCGCGCTTGTCACTTGGCGCTGCCGAGACCACGGGGCCGACCATGGCGCTAGGCTTTGAGAGGCTTGCCAGGACGCCACGGGGCCCGTCCAAGGGGTCATGGGGCGAGGCTGGAAAGCCGCCCATGACATTCTCCCCCACCTGAGTTGGCGCCGTCCCCGGAGCCTTATCTGCATGATGATGATGATGATGATTGGTCAGGCTTCTGTTGGCTGGGAGGTCTGTTCCCCTCTGTTTTGTGGGGTGATGATGATCTGAATGACGCTCCATGTATTTCCGAAAATATTTGAGGCAGCTGACGTGGAACACTGGATGGATTTTCCACCAGGATGGAATGTTGACCTGGTATGTAGCTTTCCCAAGGCGTCTTTCAATGGACATGGGCCCGATGTATTGCTGCAATAGGCGAGGGTCCCGGGTCTTCCCTGCAAATAAGTACCACTTTGGGACTCTTACCATCACTTTCTCCCCTGCTTGATATTGAGCAAAGCAAAGGTTCTGTTCTGCATGCCTCGTTGCCCTGTCTTGGGCTTTGACAAGATAGCTCCGCACTATCTGCATGGTTTGCTCACATTCCTTCGAAAAGATGGCAGCTTGAGGCGATGTTGGCATGTTTGGCGCATTCACCATTTGTGGGAGTAGCGGTTGTTGTCCGGTAACAATTTCAAAAGCGCTTTTGTTTGTAATGGCACTTTTGTGAATTGAAACACAGTTGAGCAGCATCCAAAAGTTTCACCCAATGTTGTTGCGACCCGATTGCAAAGTGGCGGAGATATTCCTCCAGCATGGCATTGAACCGTTCTATTGGCCATCTGCCTGATGATGAATGTTTGAGTTGTGGCTGACTGTGGATCCAAAGCACCCAAAGAGAGGGGTCCAAAATCTGCTAGTGAAGCGTGAGGCGCAGTCACTAACAATGTGTTTGGGCATACCTCAATATTTGACAATATGAGCAAAGAAGAGTCGAGTTGTATCCTCTGTCGATATGTTTTGTGGGGCTGCTATGAATGTGGCATACTTGGAAAATCGATCTACCACAACCAGGATGGTTGCAAGATCTCCAACCTTGGGTAATCCTGTGATGAAACTAAGGGAAATGTTTTCCCATGATCTCTGCGGAGCAGATAGCGGCTTCAAGAGTCCCGCTTGTGCTGGGCGATCCGACTTGTCCTTATGACATGGTTGGCAAGTCTTCCCGCAATGTGGGGTGCCATCAGTTGTTTCACGCCGATGATGTGATTTCTAATTTTTGATGATGAGGGTAGCCGGACCCTTGGGTTCATGTCTCTTGACTCCCTTCATCGACTGCATGGCCGAGAGGTTTTCAGCGGCCATCTTTATGGGTTTGCATGGAATGACGTGGGGTTTGGCCCCGTTGTCTCCCATCATCAGGAGCATGTCGACAAATGGTACCGGTATGGTGTTGGTTTGCCTCAGGAATTCCAATCCCACTATCAGCTCGAAGTCATCGATGATAGCTATGAGTAGGTCGAATTTTCCCTCGTATGGACCAAGCTTCATTGGTACTGCTTTGGCTTTTCCACTCACTGGCTAGGGTGGTGAGTTGATAGCCTTAACACGACCCCTGCACTTTTGCACTGTTAGACCGAGGCGCCCTACCTGAGTTGAGGCCAAGTAGTTGTGGGTAGCACCCGTGTCTATCATTGCTCGAATGGGCCTACCATTCACTTTCATATCAACGAACATGAGGGTCCCCTCTTTTGTGGCGGGAGGCCTCTCATTCACCTTCTCTTTCCCTTTCTTGGCAATTGGGCAGATATTCTTCTTAGGTTTACCAGTGCTTGTTCCCGCTAAGGTATCTGGGATGGAGCCAACAAATGCATTGAAGGCACCTACTTGCTCTGCGTCATCTGAGTCAGTGTCTGACTCATCCTCGACAGTCTGATGAGCGTTGATCTTAGCATGTGGGCATTCATTGTTCCAATGTTCCTCGCTGCAATTACGGCATTCCGAAGGAGGCTTTCTCCCCTGATTGTTGTTGACTGATGCATCGGTGTTGCTGCTTGATGAAGGAGTCTTAGATCTGGATGCACTTCAATCTCCCCCATTTCTGCTAGGGCCACCATTGCTTGGTTGGTTCCCGTTGTATCCCCCGCGGACAGGCGGCTGGGACCTGTCCCCCAGAGTTTCCAAATGATAATCCCCAAGGCATTCTTCAGCTTGGATTGCCCTGGGCAGAGTATCTACCCTCTATCGTTGCAGCTCTGCCCGGGCATGAGGTTTCAAATCTTCTATGAATGCGAAGAGTTTGTCTTTGTCCCCAATGTCTCGTATGTTTAGCATGAGCGCGGAGAATCCCACACGTACTCCCACACTGATCTAGTTTGGCGGAGTTCCCGCAGTTTTCTCCGTGCATTGTATTCCACATTCTCGGGGAAGAACTGCAGGCGTATGGCTGCCTTTAGTTCCGCCCCATGTCTGGAGGTTGTCTTCACCGGCCCTGATGGCTTCATATTTCACTCGCCACCAGATTTAGCATCGCCCTGAAGATACATGGCAGCAGTTGCTACCTGTTTTGCTTCGTCCAGTGGACCGACGGCATCGAAGTATTGTCGATGTCGAATATGAAATTTTCCACTTCTTTAGCATCCCGGGCTCCGTTGTATGGCTTTGGCTCCGGAATTTTCAGCTTTTGTGGCACAGGGGCAATGTTCATGGCATCCCCGATATGGTTGTTGCCTCCTCTGAGCAGGCTTTGAAGGGCAGCATTGACAACATTGAGCTGGCATGTCAAGTTGTCTATGGTTTGTGCATGGCAGTGATTATGTCTGCCTCTTGTTCACGTTGGGCCAAATCCTGAGCACGCTCCTGTTGGAGGTCCTCAAATTTGTCATGAATGCCAGCTGCCTCGATGGCTGCTGTTTGACGGTCATCCTCAGAGTCACGACTGATGTTTGCAATGTCATTTTCGGCTTGCCGCATCCTGCAGTCCAGGTCGTCCAACCTTTGTACTCGGTTGGTTCTTAAATCAGGCACCGTATCTACGATGGGCCGTAGTACGTCAACCATCTGTTCGAGGACAGTGATCTGATCCCCTTGAGTCACCATGGTCAGAAATGGTGTAATGGCAACACATTCCCTCGTTCGATGTCGAGCCTAGGCTCTGATACCAACTGTTACGCGGCGCCTTCCTGAGGTTCTTTGGAAGGGCAACGTAAGGCTAAGCAATCGATGTTAGTCCGCTTGCTGTCCGCCAATTGAGGTCTCCTCCGTACGCTAGACTAGATTGTCAGTGCCATACGGGAAAATCAATATCGTGAGCAACGAGAGAATTGAGAGCTGTAGAAAAAATTGAGAAAAGAGCTTGCTTGTATAAATGAAAGGCTATTACAAAAGCTACGCGGTGTCGAGGGGGAGAGACACCAATACAGAAAAATGCTTGCTTGCTAGAGAGAGTTTTGAATGCTTGTTCCCCCCTAATAATGCTTAAAAAAAATAAACCTAAGTTACAAGAGCTGACCTATGAAAGTTGTAAATGCTTCAGGGCGCCGGCAAGGAGTGTTGGTGGGGTGACAGAGGCGCATGCGCGCTTGTCACTTGGCGCTGCCGAGACCACGGGGCCAACCGTGGCGCTAGGCTTTGAAAGGCTTGCCAGGACGCCACGGAACGCGTCCAAGAGGTCATGGGGCGAGGCTGGAAAGCCGCTCATGACATAACGCACGTTTGGAAAATAGTTGTAAGTTGTAACTATCATCAGCAGTTATAAAATGAGCGGACCTGATTACCAATTTCTTATTTTGATGCATAAAAGCTCTAATCCTTCAGTTCATAGTTTCCTTCTCTTGCTTTCTCTTTCCTTTTTTTTTTTCTCGCTGTGAGACTGGGTGGTGATATTTTCGACATCAAAGATATCGTAATTTTGCGGAATCCTAATTGTTCAGTTGGTTGATTATACAAACTTTTTCCTTATTAGTTAGGATCCATATCCTCTATCCCTGTGTAATAACTTCTTTTTAAAAGAAAATGTCACAATTTTAGTTAGTAAAATTTTGAGTCCCTAATTAAAGTCGGCACTTGAATCGTGCTAGTGCTACCCAATAATATTGGCACTTCTTTATAGGAGTAAGTTCTAGTGGGGTTTTCTTTTCACGTGGTGGTGGAACACAGCTTAATTTTGTTGGCTTAATAAAAAAGGGCAATTATTTTTCGTCAGTGTTTCAAATGAAACGGCGCCCTCTTTCTGTACAACGAATAGTTCGGTAAACCTATATAAACAGCTAAGAAAGTCAATGCCAAAAATCTCCCGATTGCATACACGAAATTCAGCCAAGTCACGCTTCAAACACAGAACAGCATTTGACAATTCACTCAGGCAAACACGTAGAAGCTGTTAGGCTACCGGTGAGACATGAGGCCAGCATCGAGTTCAACAAAGTTTACACGAGTTTGACCAAAACCAAGATCAGCTATCATTAAAAAAAATTATTCACCTCTAATGTTTAAATCAAATTATATTAACCTATCATAAGATGATAGAACAAAATGAGAACGTATATTAGTCAACTATGATTTAATCACAAAAGTCTAGGTACACACATACTGTGCATTTATAATTTGATATAAATATGAAGTGCGAGTAAAATGCTATAACAGAAATATCAACAAGAAATTCATGTCATGACCTCTATTTGCTCCCAGAAATGAGCTCCACATGTCTACAACTTTGTGCTATTTTACATGAAAAGCATTAAATTGAGATCAGTAAGACTGTAATTATATTCCCGCTCAAAGATTACACTTGGCGCTGAAAGTAGCCTAGCCAAAGAAAAAAAAAAGTATCTGATCAATAATCCTGGAGATGGCAATGCGTCTCTCCAGTCTACGCCAACGAAATGATCACAAGTCAATCAGATGGTCAATGTAGATGATATTATGTTGCAAAAAGAATGAACCAATCAATCAGTAAATCAAAACTCATTATGTATGCTTCTTAGCACGGCCGCTTGAAGGAGCAGCATACTCTTTCTTAGAACCAGATGCCTCGGGCTTTCTTGCCCAGGCAGGTGCTCGATCAGGCGCATAATGATAATCATAGAAGAGTTCCTCTCCTGCAGACATTCTTTCTTTGGCAAATATACCAACTCTGTGATCTCCAGCCACCATAATGACCTGTCAAAGAGTTATCGGAGTGTTATTGCGTTTACCATAGGCAAACCTGTCCTGGAGATGCCTATGCACATTTCAGCAATTACCTTGGCATAGCAATTTGGATCAGGAGAATGGTTAGCAAACTTCAACTTATCACCTTTCCGATGAGCATCAAGCACAAACTGCATATGAACAAGACAAGTGATTCACGTAAGACCACAGTTGAGGCCCTAACCCTAAGGAATAACTTAACGAGGTATGGAAGGCAAGTCATTTGTCATGCCTGATTATTCAAATTGAAGAGAAACGAAGAATTTTCACGATCATAGATCTTTCCACGCTTATCAGCTTCATGGTGTGAGATTATTTCACCAGTATACTCCCCAAGGTATTCGTGCTTTCCAACACTATTCTGTTAATGCTGAACATGAGCACAAAAATAACAAGGATCTGCAGATATACAGAGAAAAAGCATAACACTGTTCTTAGATATTACCTTCAAGAAAGCTCCCCAGCCAGACACATCAGATCTTCCAAGAAGAACCTGCAGATTAATGTAAGGTTTTAGGATTAGCCAACAGCTGGAATTTGACGACCTTCATTCTTACACTAGAGCAGTTCTAAAGCAAATACATGCACGGAAAGGGTGAAAAAAGAAAAATGGAGCACCTTTTTTAAATCTCACAAGACCCGCAGTTACATCTTTTTTAACTTTATTCATTACAATGTCTCACAATGAAATCCACAATTAAGATACTGTCAGAAGCATGAAAAATGTACTAAACGTATAAGCAAATCTTCACATTAAGTTTGATCCATAAAAGTGATCTCAGCGTATCTCCATTTTCTTTTTGCTAAAATGTCCTACGGTGATTAAGGGTATAGGTGGTCTCATTTTATGGTGTTAGACAATCTTCACCTCATGAGCTAACTTTCGACATTGAGTAAGGTTCAAAAGTTCATTTTCTTCACATGGTATCTGAGCCAAACTCATCCATATTCTTGGTTTACCTAATGTCCGGCTATCATATTATGTTGTCCATGCTCCAAATGTCTAGTCCAGGATATGACAATAATAATCAAATTGCAATTAAAATAACTAATTCAACATCTTATACACAATAATGCCGATATCAATCCACCTCTTCAAAGTTGAAATTCAAAGAATCAAATGCTTGTGGGATCACTTAGCATGTCATTGTTTGAAGACACACTTCTTTGAAGCGCATGGCTCCATCCATGATGCGCTAACCTCTTGCATCGCATCTCTTTATCACTTTATGCGACGAAGCAATGGCTTACACTGGGTGAGTTCATGAACTAACTTTTGGGGTTGAATTAGTTCTAAGGTCCATTTTCTTCACTGATCTTCTTAAACTTTACATGAAATTTGTGATCACATTGACAGCTTTAAAGTATCAGCAGGATAAGATCGACTATAGTAAAACAAAGGGGGCGAATTCAGCAAATTACCAAATTTCAATAGAATTGAACATTATAGAAAGGTACTACCAGAACAAGTAAAAAGAGGCATATGAACTTAGAACGAGACAGTAAGTATCCTACAAAGAAGACATGACTCAACAATCTAACCAAAAGAATGATGAAAACAAAAATAGCGAGACAATTTTTGTATAATTTAAGAACACATTAGAGTTAAACATAATCTGTGACATGAAGTAAAGGTATCTACTGAAAAGATTGGTCAATGCCCAAAATCTAGAACTGGTAATGCCAAATTCAAAATTTCTCCCTCTAATTAAACTTGGAGAACAGAGAAAGGAGGAACAAATAACAATCACTTGGCTTCGTGACAACTACCAACTTCAACGAGAACTAACAACTATCCCTCACAAATAATTAAATGTATAAATAAATAGAGATAATTACCCTTTGTTGTTGTTTGAGAAGAAGCTTCATGTTCTTGCATTCATAATTGTCACCTCTTTGTGAAGGAATACCTAGAGACCCATCACCACAACTGCAAGAGCCAAATAACATGGCATATGAATTTTTTGCAACATAAGATGAAGGATATTAAAATGAATAAATTAGCTCATTATGAAAGATAAATTGATGCTGAAGTTCATTCAAGCCTGGAAGGGCTGTTCGTCAGTTGTCACTTGCTCAGCAATTAATAATCAATAAGGTTGTTCATTTACCTTGTCAGAAAAAACATTGTCCAATTTAGGGAGAGAAAAAGCTATACAATTGTTATAAAGATGGTTTGTTAAGTATGGTAGAATAATGAAGATAACACAGTGATTTTGTAGTAATAGCTTAAACTTTTAGGGGTCAGTTGGTTGGTCGCACAAAAGTTTATGGAAAATAATCCTGGCATAAAATGTTGCATGGCTGATACAATGTTTGATTTGCAACACAAAAGTAGGATCACCAATGTAACCTCTGAAATTTAATATAAATTGTTTTCTGGTATAAAATGCTGCATAACCAATGCAGCCTCTGGTTTTAGGTATTAAACTCTCCAAGAATCCACGTATTATTTTATATCAGGATAGACTTTAGAATAGTCTAAGATGAGCTTAAATGGAGCAGTATGGTAGCGATGATTCATATTGCCAAATCCAACTGCTTGGATACAGGCATAGTTGTACTTCTAAAGAATTTAGAATAAGACCACATATATTAACTGCACATTAATAAGAGTATCTATTGATAAAATACCCTTAAAATAGATAATCTTGCATAACAAGCTAACAATAATCCATATTGTTATTCACAGCATAACAGTCCCTTCATAATTATGCACCACATATCAAGCCCTTCATGATGATTCACCACATAATAATCCACATATTATAATCTCTGCATAACTAGTCTGTGAACCAAACAAACAGTCTTAAGTGCTTAAGTTGACACATGCAAACTGAAAAACTAAGATTAGGCTTTGGATAAAGATGATTGAGAGTTTGGAGGGACGATACGAGAACTTAAAAACACAACATGTGTGGAAATTAGCAACTTCCAGTAACACGAGATACAACAATAACGTGGACAGTGGGCACTAAAAATACTTCTGTAAAACTAGAGAAAAACAGAAAATAATTCCATAGCACTACCAGGAGCTCACCTGATCCAACAATTTCGACAAACATCAGGATCACATTCCCTGTCTGCAGCAAAGCAAGGGCATTGCCTGCTTCTACACTGACTTTTGGCACAATGACAACCACGGAATTTATTCTTGCAACTCTTTTGGCATCTAGAACATACGATTGACAAAGTGTCAAAACAGAACTAATTAATAGGCACAAAATCTGCGATCAAAAAGATGTCTAAGGGACAGCAAAGAAAATAGCAGACAAACCACAGAAGGCAATAAAATTGGTAAAGCATTGTGCACTGTAAAAGGACATTTATAGTCCAGGTCCTAAGTATTCTCTCATTGAAGTTTGTAGAGAAGAATGCTGGCTTACCCACAGTATTTTTCACAGCAGGTTCCATTTACGATGCAGGGGCACTCCTTTCCACAAGGTGCTTGACAATTACATGGATTATACTGCCGACAAGGCTTATCTTTCCTTTCAGAGATCCATTTCCTAGTTGCATGGTATCCAGCTGACTTCCACGTGTATTTTGAGCGACGAACTTTACCTCTTCTACGTAAAAATCTGGATCTTCTCCGTGCTTGATTACCCTGAAGTTGAATTCGGAATAGGATCAACCAAAGTGGAGATAATAATATTACTACTATTCAACAAGAACACAAAGCAACATGCTGATGAACAAGGTCAAATATACTGACTATGATTGTATGGCCATCACCCTTGGAAGAGCCTTCAAGCATTCCATTCACCCCATCACCTAATCCTGATAGCTTATTCTCGGATTTGTTCATGTACTGGAACACCTCCCAACAAGTTTTCAAACCATTCATCATATTTCGAGCAATCATACAGCTGTATGACAAATAACATGCTCAAGTCAGGTTAAGAAGCACTAAAGTGAAGGGAGAAAAAGGAGAAAGAACTTTCAATATGCAATATTAGACATTACAAATTAAAAGACTAAGAAGGAAGAGGGGTTCATATAGTAGGTTGCTGTGTTAGATGAACAACTTAGAGTGGCTTCTCCTAGTCCCCGATGCTCTTATATTTGACTCAACTCATGTCATGAAAACTAGACCAATCAGCTTAAACTAGGTTAACTTTCAGCTAGTGAAGTTGCCACTTTATGGATCATTATGAATACAAATCCAAGATAAAAAGCAAAATGCTAGTTGTAAGTGAGCTGACGTTAGAGCAGGAATAATGACTTATTCAATAGTATCCTAGCAAAGACGTCTTCTTTCCTGCACAGATCCAACTCTAGAATGTGTACTTATTTCTTCATTTAAGGCTTGAAAAATACTATAGTAAGGCGATAACTTTATCTGCAGTGATTCAATATCTTAATAAACAACTAGACTTAGGCACCCACAAAATGGTCAAGATAATGAATTGACAAGAAATCAAGTAGACCGGGTGAACTTGCATGATGAACAGTGAATGCAGAGTGCAAATGGTTTTTGTATTAACTATCGAAGAACCAATCTATCGCATTAAGCAAACAAAAGTCTAGCATATTCACTCGTCTAGGAGGAGTATTGACAAGTGAAACAAGAATTGAAAGCACACGATCAGATCAAATGAGAAAAGTCCGCTTGATATTTTCATTATGCAGGTTCTAGTTTGCTTAGCATGAAGGCATTTGATTAAAAAGCTAGCACAAGAGTTTCTTTATAGACAAAAGTTAGGCAGTATTCAAGAGAATAATTTAAGAAGATATTACACAAGAGACAATGTTGAGAAACAAAGTATATGCAAGCCAAAGAACTGAGAAGAGCAAGAGTAGACTTGATTGCGAAGAGTAACTTGAAGTTAACTGACCTGCTCCTGCCAAACATTTCCACACCTTTCTCAAAGAGAGCCTTTTCAAGTGGTCTCCAAGACATGTCACCATCTATTTCTTGTTTGCAGTTATTCTCATCCACAAACTCAATTTTCCTCAATGTGTTGTCACAATTCATCCCACGCTCTTCACTGGTAGCGTCTTTATATTGGCAACTGAAACCCTCACCTTGCAAAGAATCTTTACTACCCAATACTGGAGAGTCTTTACTCCTAGACCTTCTAACACTATGAGATGGTGCTTTTTGTGAAGATAAACTAACATCTTCGACATCTTTACCTGAATTAGAGCTGGGATTCAAGTCTTTAGACGCTAGACTTCCAGAAGCTACAGAGCCAGACTCCGCAGCTATCATTTTCTTCGGTCGCTTCTTAATGGCAACCACAGCATGTTCAGCTATTCTCTTGTTGTTCCTTTTGTTGCTCCCCACTTTACTGTCAGAGTTTTTCTTAGATGGAGAAGCAGAATGCTGAACAGAAGAGATGTTACTTAACGGCTTAATCTCTGAATCACTGCTTTCAGAGATGTTCTTTGCATTCGATGAAGCACTCTCGCTTTGGCAAGACTTTGATCTCCTTGACAGATGCTTTCTACCTGGCACATGAATATTAGCAACTTCAGATGATCGGACAGGGTTTTCTCCATGATTAGCAAGCTGAGAGGAGGTAAATCCAGCTTTTCTTTCCTTCTTCATGGCCTGAGACGAATAAAAGAGCTCACAAGGTTAGTAGGTACTGTTGCCACATCAGGATCAGAAACAAGCACAGACCACATTAAGAAATGATACTTGTTCATAAACAAAAAATTCACATCAGGCCAAAAATTGATGTCAGAAATTATATAAAAGAAGCTCCAGATACCATATG
Source organism: Nicotiana obtusifolia (assembly GCA_002018475.1). Classification (NCBI taxonomy): domain Eukaryota; kingdom Viridiplantae; phylum Streptophyta; class Magnoliopsida; order Solanales; family Solanaceae; genus Nicotiana; species Nicotiana obtusifolia. The sequence continues at coordinate 39,069 of MCJB01050530.1, forward strand.
ACAGCAATTTGGGCCACAGGGCTCCATATCCATGTCCAGAGAGTACCATGGTAATTGTTTTTCAGCCTAATGAATTAAGGAGTAAAAGACACTGTAAGCATCCATGTCTACTGCACAAAGTTCTAAGCTATGAAAGAAATTGGTTAAATGACCATTCACGTACTGCAAAAATCAGATCCTGTGAACATCCATGTAATCTACAATCAAAAACCTGCAAGTGAGGGCAAAACAAGACAAAAGTAAAAGAACTGTATTCAGAAGGAATTAGTATGAAGCAGAAAACCAGGCAGACAAACAAATAATATGAAATACTAAATGGAACACAAGAAGTCAAGGAGGAACCACCGATAGATACATACAAGGCACCGACGACAAAATAGGTTGTCAAAAGAATCCAGAGCAACATCAAGAGCTTTGTCAAGAAATAAATTTAGAGTGCCTTCGATGTTCTCATTCCTTGAAGTGCATGCATTTTCTTCCTTCACAAGATCTTCATATCTTGCCTGTGCAAGATGTTTTATGGTGGTTTATCTCAGCAAAGCGAGCAAAAACCAAATGGGAAACAGCTGGACAAGAGTTCGCACTATCACCAGCTTTTATTAGATAATGAATGCTTAAAAACAAAGTCTAATAATTCTCTAAACCAAGGAGGTACCTTGACTTCATTGGGTTTTCTAGACAAGCACTGCCCTAGCAAATCTAACACTCTGTCAGACAAGCCAACTTGTTTGATAGCCATACTGCAAATAACCAAACAAAGATCCATCATGTTAGCCACATAATTGGAGTAGATGGCACAATCTAGCCACAAATAGCAGACCATAGTGAAAATCTTATAAGCCATGCTCCAACCTCAATACCTTGTGAACCGATTCCGTATTACTTTCTACACCCTTGATATTTAAAATTTAAACATCTTTCATATGTCTGCAAGTAGAAACCTCATGGAATGAGTTTCAAAGGGGATCTTTGTGAAAGAAATTCAGTTTTTAAGAAACTGCTTCATCATATTAAGTGATCAAGAAGATGAATGGCACAGTAGTTAAGAGAAAGGACTGACAGAAGAGATCTGTATTCAACATCAACAGAACAATAATCTATACTACAGTTAGATAGTGTAAGATCTGGAAAGTGGCAGTGAACTCATAGTTGTATGCAAATAATAGGGCAGCACTACTATTAAAGAAAGACAAGAATAACATATATATATATATATATATGTATGTATGTATAAGTACTACAACATATCAGGCATATTCTCTATCCAAATACTGAACTAGACCCCAAGAAAATATTGGTCTGGTTGTCATGTGGTAATGTGCTTATGATCCAGCAATGGACCAAAAGTTTTGCTGCTCTACGAAACATGACCCCATAGCTTCTTGTGGAAAGAACATTCTCTGAGATGACTTTCCTAAATTTTACTACAGCAGAAAAAGAAAAATTACAGGAGGAGACAATTGAATCCAGTATCTCTTGTAGGTTAATTATACCAACCGCAGCATAAAATCTTCAGACTCCGCAAACTCCCTTTTTTCTTCTTCATCGTCAAGTAATTCTTCCTCACTGTCACTGCAAATTAGAGCTTCTCCACCATTTTGGTCATAATAAATTCTTCTACGACCAACCACTGATTGATCCTCGGTCATCCTCTGATTTCTGCACCACTCAAAGTATGATCAGAACAGTTTTAAAATAGCAAGACACCAGCTTATAGTCTAAGTGATATCAGTGGGCATATTCCACGCAATAGGTGTGGCACTACCTTCTTTCCTTTCCCTATCTCCTTATGTAATGGAAAAAATTAAAGTAATAATAGGAAAAAAAAAATAATCATGAAGAATGAATAAATCTCGGACTGTTACAAGTATTAGAATCATGCTGTTACATGTTGTTGGAAACTTAAAGTCAAAAGACAATAACATGATCAAAGTCATTCCCACCCAGGAGGAAAACCATTTGATACAAAAACCACTTAAATGCCATTGTCTTACCGATCAAGTAGATCAATCCCATCTCCTTATGAGAACAGGCATCAAACGAAATCCCATAATGCAAAAAATAATATTAATAGTAATAACAATAATAATAATTATAACATCAAGAGCCTATAGGATAATTAAATGTACAGAAGAAAGTCTAGAAGCAGATGGCAGTAAAGTTCAATGGTGATCAATACAAGAGGTTAAGAACTACGCATTTATAAAGGGTGAGGATAGGTGATTCAATGTTGCTGTCAATACATCCATTGTATCACTGGGTGCAACTGTTAACACCTAATACTGTAGTTTGTAAAGGAAACAATTGACCAATTGCAATTTGAAGATGATCAAGGAAACAAGTGGTTAGACATTTATGAGGTTCCACGGCATGCCATACGCAAAGTGATGGAAGAATCTTATGTATATGAAGCAAGCTAAAAATGGGTAGATAAGGAAAAGAAGAGGCACAGATCAAACTTGAACACCATACGACTTATCTACTAAGGCAATTTAACACACCTATCCAAAAATATCCATGTAGTATATGGAGGTAGTCTTTTCACTTCAGGAAGTTTTATGGGATGCACGGCATCTTTGACAGCAATACTAGATCCTAGAAGAATTGCAGAAGACGCATATCCATCATCTTCAGAACCATTGCTATCACTATCCCCGTTGTTGGTTTGAATCCCATTTTGCATATCAATTGCATCCTGCTTCCTCTTAGATAAAAGATCAACACTTATATCCGCACCATGAACTATAAGATTTCTTCTCTCTGTTGACAACTTAAAAAGATTTTTTGTCACATCATCCAACTTTTGTGCATTTTCTTCTGCCCTTTTCTGAAAGGAGAACAGTACAGCTCCATTGGTTGTTAAAACATTGTACAAGTACTTTGATCGAGATACACAACCAAGAAATGGGGAAAGTGGGAGCAAAAATACAATAGAGAAAACACACCTTAACATAATCAGCACGTCTAGAAGCAGCTCGTTTTTTCAAAGATTCAATAACTGATAATACTTCATCAGTTTCTACAGGTGTTCCTTCTGGTGCATCATTCTGTCCAGAGCAGTATGGCATTTTATGATACAATGAGTCAGAAATGGAAATATGACTATATAACTAAGGGTGGCTAGAAAATGACAAACATGGAAGAAAAAGATTAAGACAAATAGTTTTCCTGTCCTAAAGTCAAAACTGCACGCCACCGGCATAATGCATAAGCAAAAGGATTTGAGAACAAGAAAATAATTTTAAGAAGACCTTGTGGAATCAGACTTGGGGAAAGAAATAACCCTATGAAAATTAAAGATAGCATGAACAGAAAACTATGGTTTTACACATAAATTGTCAACGGATGTGGTCTTAAATCATAATATGTGAAACCCCAAAGACTAAGAGACCAAGAATCTACACCACACCCAACTTCCAACACTGTCATCTCTTTTATAGCAGTGGTGCCTTGTGGACACCTCAACTATTCCAACACCATCATTAAGACAACTCAAACAGACAATTTTTAAACACCGTCTCGTGATTTGGAGCAAAGGGTCATTCCAATAAAAATAGGTCCATTTAAGAGATGGGATAGATCATCATACTCTATGGAATAAAACAAAATGAAAGACCAACTAGAAAGAGAAGAAGACGAAGATCTTCTTTCAAAAGGAGAACAAGAAGATAGTTGCACTTAGACAAGAGAGTACCATGCTTCCCTTGATGACCATTCAGCACATTGAAAATCCTGAGTTAACTACCGCAATCCTACTATTGGTTCCAATGTAATTTAACATATTATCCTACAAGTCAACTGGAAACAACTCAAATCAGTCAGGTTAATAAAGGAATATCAGTCCGCAGTTAGTTTTCCAGTGTATGTCACTCCTTCCCATAGCGGTTAGTTGATTAGGAGGTTAGGCATTCCCTTCTCCATTTTAATCTGGTGCGATGACTGGATTCTCATTCAAGGAAGTAATGGTGCCTGCTCAATGATTATTCTTCATTTGATCCCTTAAGTTCTGCAAAATTTCCCATTTTTACTTTAAATTTGTTACTGTTTGCTGCACTGAGGTCAATCATCAACTGGCTGGTTTAATCGTAAAGCCCGAAGGCTGTTGCAGTCCCTGTCTGGGAAGATGCAAACCGTCCCTTACACTTGAGTCAATGTGCCATCAACCAAACGACAAAAACACAAATTAGACGCGAAATCCATAATGTAACACCATATACTGTAGTACACCAAAAACTGAAGCGAATGATAAAGGGAATAGCTGGAAAATCTTTACAACGAAACCTACAGCATAGTTTTATACCGTAATTTCACAAAATACATTAACCCTCGGCCTTGAATGAGCTCCAAGAAAAACAATGAAGCTGATCACTCGCTCCATAGAAGCAATAAAATCAATACTCAAAGCTCCAACCTCATCCCCAATATAATTTTGAACAAAACAAAGAATCATCAATCCTATTCCAATTCAATTAAAACGCAATTGAGTAAACAGTGGAGCAATAATGGGAATAAGAACTTTACCGGAAGATCACTGGAAATTTGAGATTGGGGAGTTGAAGGAGAGCCATTAGACAATGCCAACATTGCAATTGGCGAAGATCCGAAGCTTAAGATGCAGAGTTAAGCTCAATCCGCCGATGGAGCTCCAAATAAAGATCGGAATCATACAAAAACAGAGAGCCTGAGAGGAATCAATGTAGGGAGAAATTGATTGGATGGGCCGTAATTGAAACCCTAGAATTTGGGAATTTTGAAGCCGCTCTGACGAGAATTTATTTTGAGATTACACTCTATTCTGGTTTGGCGTGAAATGAGTTGCGGCCTGCGGGGAAGGAAAATGGTATATTAAATATTAAAATTTGGGGGGAAACTTACTCCTAGGCTTGTCGTTTTGAATTTTAGCAACGTGTCACCTATTTGGGCCATCGACGCGTGTCATCTTATGTCTATTGCTATTCACTATGACTAGTACTGTTCTTCTTAAAGAAACAGAAAAGAAAATTACGATTGACTATTGTCCTAGCTGATTCTTTGTACGTTGAACACGATAAAAGAGTGTTCTCTCTACATACGCTGTATTAAAAGGAAAATTTTCTCTCACCGATTATATGCATCAAACCAAATATATCATCGTATATCTACATTTGAATATTTACTGTATATTCTTTCCTTAATAATGTACTAGATCATATGTGTGCATTTTAGAATCGTGCATTTTATATCTATATTTTAATACCATAAATCAATATTTAATGTTGGTATTCGGGTCTATTAAACTCTATTTGACCGAAATAGATGGATTTCAAAAGAGGAATGATCGAGGATTAAACACTGAATGATCAAGTCGAGCATTACAACTCAAATTGATATAGCACCAAACTTCACTTGTACCTAATTACTTAATTTGAAGAAGTAGCTCTCGCTCTTAATTTATCATTTCCTTTCGTGTATTCAGAAATATGCTAAAGTATTGACCATGATCAAAAAGACGCCAAAGTATAAAGATTAAGAGTTTCATCATGAGCTAGCCACCTCTTAGAAGATAGTAATACAAGGACTACACTACCTACAAACAAGGACATAATTCTTGTCTGAATAGAAAAGGGTGAAATATGATAGCATAAGTATTGATGTTGAAGTAGAGGTAAAGCCATGCACGTTGTATTCTCCCCTGTTTCCAAAGGCCAAAATACTGTTTACCCGTAAAACGGTACAGTTGAATTTATACGTGGTTTATAGACAAGTGAATCAATTTGATCCTAACAGTAAAAATCTTGATTCCGGGAGCGGGGCTTCCAGAGGTAGTAGTAATAATATTAATAAATAAGGAGATAAAATATTATTGAGCTTTGAACAAAGTATAATATCAGTTTGTCAGAAAATTCGTGTCCTTTATAATGGTTCTAGAACTCACTATTTATAGTTGCACCTAGGGAACAAGGTCCTAGAATCAAGCCCCTCTTTAATGACAATTATGAGGGCCATTGAAGAATGTGTAACGGTAGGCAATGAATGTCATATTTTTTATAACGGACCAAGTACTTAATGATATAGAATATTCTCTATTAAATGCTACCAGGTGGCACGCATTTACTTCACCTTTATGAATACCGTTCTCTTCGTTAACAAATGAGATCGTTGCCTTCAGACCTGATTGTCTTTTGTCTTCGGCTCCACGTGTCGCTTTATCATGCGAGCATTTAATATGAACATATTTTACCCTATACAGATAGTTCCCCTACTTTCCGGTGGCATAACCTTGTGTCACCGAAAAGTTGGTAAAGATACCTTTCTTGGTGGAAAATTCTCTGACCTCCTCTGAAAAGTTTCTGACGGTTGATTAGATGCACGTCTCTCCGAATGCCCCAAACACGCATCATCCAACGATTCAGCAACACCTTTGCCGGTTATCAAGGGAATTATGGCCACGATTTTAGCCGCATATTCCTTTACTTATACGCATCAACCTTCTTCATTTACACTTCATAACTTTTTCAAACTCTCTCAAACTCTCTTTACTCAACTCATACTTGTTTTGAACTCTCTCTAATCCTCTACTTCAGAAAAAAATCTTTTTTCTCTTCTACTAAATATGGCTTCTTCTTCCAAAAATCCCAGTTCTTCAAAGAACAAAGGATACGGTAAGCATAATTATTCCCAGAAGGCTCATTACAACTAAGGACTTCGAAGAGAAGTACCTTTCTACTAACCCCCGAACATGGGCTGTTGGCATGTATCCTTCTTCTATCCGTCCTTCTAACATCCTGCTGTGAAGGAAGATTGTGGTTGTCAAGATTTAAACATCATCGCTCCTGATCTAGCGGAGTTGGTAACCTTCGTTAAGAAGGATTTTATGTATGTTTATATGTATCCCTTTACTTTGGGCCTGTTCTCATTGAGCGAGGGGCTTGACTCTGTTATCTTGGAGTTTTGCCTTTGTTACCAAGTCTACCTGGCACATGTGAGCCCTTCTGTGTGGTGGACTATTGCTTGTCTTCGGCGGCTGTGCCAAGAGACAGGGAAGAACTCTCCCTGGCTCGGCTGATGAACCTTTATTCCTCCAAGATTTTTTGTGGGGGAATGATAAACTTCGGCAAACGTGGTCACCATGCTTTTCTCATCAGCATGGATGATGACAACAACCGCAGGTGGATGGAGCAGTTCGTTATAGTTGCTATCAGGGACATCATACCGGCCACGAATTCATCCTTTCCTAAATTATGGAATCGTACTTGTAAGTTCATCATTGGTCTTTTCTTCTAGTTAAAAATTGCCGCATGTTGTTACTGATCCTTCTTCTTTTATTATTTCAGCAACTTGGTGGACACCACCAAGGGTTGAAGGCTTGGACTAATGGGTCCAGAAGATTTTGGATGTCACTACGCGCGAGACCCGCATGTGAAAAGACCTAGTCCTTAAATACGGGTGGAAGGACAAAAATCATGGTAGGTCAAACTCATCTTGTTTTTACCTTTTGTATAGGAAAATTGATTAACCTTTATCTCCTGTTGAATTCAGGTCTAGCCTAGGGCTCTGTTGCCATCCCCGAGGAGGATGTTTTGGTTGATCCCTCAGATGCGGCGAGGTTGTTGCAGGAGGCCTTTTCTCGAACGGGTGCAGTTGGACCTGCTTCGAATGCAAGTGCTTCTTCTCGGAGTCCCAGATCGGAGAAAAAGCAATAAAAAATGTGACGTTCCTCCGCGATCGAGGGAAAAAATAAAAAGGAAAAGAGTGCCGCGTCCGAGCCGTCCTCGATGCTGTGGTGATGAGCGTCGCACCTAAGCCGACCATAGACACTGTGTTGATCGATGATAATGGAGGAGCCAGTGATGAGGGGGCTTCTCTACATAGAAGACGACGACCTTCATCAGCTCAACAGAATGCTCAATCTGTTAAGTTAGTTACGCCAACCGAAGACGACGCCCCGACGCTCTGGAGGGAATATGATATGGCGGAAGATGCTTACTCTCCTTCCGAGTCCCAGTCGCCGCGCCCGGTATCGTGAGGCTGGGTACTGGGTCTCTTCCATCTTCGGTTGACAAGCAACCATCAACTAGCAATGCATTTGCCGCAGCTGCTTCTCAACCTACAACGCCATCAGCTTCATCTCCTTCTTCTCCAACCTTGCCTTCGTCACCAGCAACTACTACATCATCTCCACCGGCCGTAGTCGTCCGACAGGAGGATGTCCCTCTTCCCTAGTCCTCAGATCATGGGAATTTGGGGCATAATTATTCTGCCCCTGATCTCGTCCAATTTCACTCCTCTATTCGAGATTATGAAAACGGTCTATGCAATAGTAATACCCAACAAGAGTCGAGGTCGAACCGCGGGGAGCTATATGTATGGGAGTTAGTAGTATACATCTTTGCCTGTGAGTTTGTATATCTAAAAATTTACACTTTTGCAAAAATTGGTTGTTTTAAAGTTTAATCTAAACTACAATAGAAATTTAAGAAATAAAACTAGAAGATTATTTTTGTTATTTTTCAAATATTGTAAAAGGCCTAGGGGTATGACCTTCGCCTAGGTGTTTGCCTAACGGGTTATAAATTTTAAAGCTTGTTTTATTGGTCAGGGTGTATTATAGCTATCAACACTCGGTTACCCACTCAATACCTCTCGGTCAGAGAGTGATTTTGCCCAATTTGGCTTTCTCAAGTCCAAATGGGTATTGAACAAAACGGTTGATAAAAAGCTCAAGTCAGATTTTACTATCTCTAGGTTCAACCCTTTAATTGGGTTTATCAATCACTCGATTGATCCAATTTCTTGCTAGAGTTTTTCTAGACTAGTCTCTCTTTATCAAGTAGAGACCAAGTCAAATAGGCATGAATTAATGTTTGCAACCATTAATTCCACAAAATGAAGCAAGAACAAGTCTAAATAATAAACACCCAACCATAAACTAGTAATAAATCAAACACCCATTAAGTTTGCACACTAGGGTTGGGTTACAACCCTAGTAAAAATCTATCTACTCATGCTTGAAATTGAAGGAAAAGAAGAAGAAATAATAATTAAACTCATATTGCAATATAAAAATGATAAAATCTATGTTAAAATAGCTCAAAATATGAAAAACTACTAAAAAAAGTAAAGAGAAACGACTACTATAGCTGCTGATGTCCAAAGTTAACCTAAAAATGTGAAACTTGTCTATTTATACAGGGCTGAAAAATTCGGACAAATATGTCCTTTCGGAAGTTCTGCGGCCGCATAATTCTGAATTGCGGCCGCACTGCACTCTTTCTGCGGTCCGCACTTTTACATGTGCGGCCGCACCTTGCTCTTCTATGGTCCACACTTTTATATGTGCGACCGCACATCTCCTCTTCTATGGCCGCACAATAATTATGCGGTCCGCACTTTTGCTGGACTTGAATTGCAGATTCTCTGAACTTTGCTCTAACCCAGCTTCTGCGGCCGCACAATTCATGTGCGGACCGCGCTTTGCACCAGTTTTTGATAGGTTTTCCTTCATAACCTGCGGCCACAGATGATATTCTGCGGTACGCACTTCTGAGCTTTTGTGCCTTTTTGTCCTTGAGTTCAGATTACTCCTTCTTGAGTTGGATTTCATCTCGGGAGTTCATCTTCCAATATTCTTACAATTAAGCACATTTCATCAGTTTTCGGGAACACATTTAAACGCTTTTGGACTAAAACGAAAGTTAAAAGGTGCTAATAAGTAGTCAAAATCCCCACTTATCACCCCCCTTCGAAGATCCACAGAGAAGGAGGAGTGCCATCCTCTCGATTTTTATCGGATGCCATCTACAGTCACACCCCGTGGAACTTGCTAATTATCCGAAGCCCCTGGCTTCAGAAAAGGATAGAAATAAGATACAATCACTCTCGGGAGAGTGTTTTTTGAACAATGCCATGCACAAGCCGCGGCGGTATAATCTTTATTTCCTCTGTTGTTTCATCTATCTTTATTATGACAGGTTTTTGAGTTTGCACTTCTGTTTTGAAGGCTAACTTCCTTGATTCTGAGGGTCTTCAAAGGTTGATTCTTGATAAGGAGGAACTCATCTCCGAGCGGAATCAACTAATGGACGTCAAGACCAAATTGTTGCTCGCCTCCTAGAACTAGAAGCACGAGCTACTAAGGCCGTTGAGTTGGAGGCTCAGTTGCAACAAAGCGAGCAAGAGGTAGTGACTCTTGGCCAAGAAGCTTCCCTGTTAAGGGTACAATTCGAAGAGGCTAGGGCCATGTGGGTTGAAGTCCATAAAGTCGTTCTTGCTGCATCGGATCGCGAGGCTGCTTCTGCTGAAAGATTGAATAATTTGGAGGCAGCCTTGGACTCCAAAGCTGAAGAAGTTGTTGCTGCCAAGGAGAAGTATGCCCTGTTGGAAGAGAGGCATAAGAGGGTTGTTGAGCATAACAGAGTTTTCCACTCCATCATCTGCGACCTCGATGTTAGCCTTCAAGCTATTAGGCTAGAGAGAAATAATCTTTCAATCGAGGTTGACCAGCTTAAGGAAGATCTTCAGCGCCGAGTGGCTTCCCTCATTGTTGAAAAAACTTTCTCTATGTATAGCATGAGGAGAAAAATCATGGAAGAGGCCGAAGCGGGTGTCATTGATTTTAATGTCGAGATCGCTAAGGCCCGTGAGCTGGAGTCAATTGCCCGAAGGGGTCTCCCGGTCCAACCTGATGCTACTGACTCCTTTGGTTTCGGTTCTGAGTTCTCGGAACTTCAGAAGAACCGGAAGGGGATGACATTGAAGGCCAAAATGATGAAGGCCAAGATATTGAGCCGGCGGATCCACCCATTTCTCCTGGGGGTGCAGATGCTTCTTTTCCTCCGGGTTCCAGAGATGCAGTAGCTTAGCTTTTTTTGCTTTCTTTTTTATACTTTTGTACTCATGCTTCTTGGCACGTTTGCTAAAAATAGAAGTACTTTTTTGTTCAAGTATTGTGCAAGTTTTCTTCTTTGTGTTCTTTTTGTTTAAGTATTATCGCATGTTTTCTGCGCCAAATATGCGAGACTTTGGGTGTGTTTTTCCACGATCGCACTTGGATTCTGGGCATAAGTTCTTTTGAAATCAACCCTTTAACGTGAGGGTTTCATAAGAGAGGGCCATATTATGTTTACGGTGCTCTTAAAGAGGACGTCTCCTGTTCATTACGGCACTAGCATTTGAAGTACTTGTTTAACTTTCAAATGATAAAATTAATTCATCGATAGGACAAGAAACAAGATAAAAACAAAAGGACTTTACTTTATTCCTTCCATTTTCAAAAGTACATAAGCATTTGTTGTACTAAAAAGAAATTGTCGTTATTTATGGCTAACTTGTACAACTTGTTTCTATGGGACTGGCTGGGCAGTCCCCGGTCCCGATGATACAATTTTGTTTCTAGGTTTTGTGTTTCTGGTTGATGTGGCAGTCATTGTTGACATATTCTCATATCATTCCCCCCAGTGTTCGAATGCGAAGAATTCAAATTTGAACACTGAAAGTTTTGCACCTTTGAAGATTCCACTAGTGAATGGTTAGATAATCTTCAGTTCGATAGCAAACATCACTTCCCCTTAGGAACTTTTGCTATCGAGCCAAAGATTATCTAATAATCCCCCAGTAGCTTGCACTTGTGAACGGTTGGGTAATCTTTGCCCGACAGCAAACTTTACTTCCCGGTAGGAACTTTGCTATCGAGCAAAAGACTATCTAACCGCTCGGTAGTGGCTCGTTGCTTGCATGCCTTGTCATTTAAAGGTCTTATTTCTACTAACGAAACTTCCTTCATAGTATGCTTTCCATTGCTACCTCGTTAAAAACCTTGCCAGAAAAACCTAATTGGGACAAAAATTGGACGATGGGAAAAAGAGTGCAGCACATACTTTCAGTATAGGCGAGGCTCATCAGCAATAGTAACTTTTGAGGTGGGCCACATTCCAGTTGCTCGGCAACTTTTCCCCGTTTTGATTTTCCAATTCGTATGACCCTTTTCCCGATGACAGCTGAAACCCGGTAGGGGCCTTCCCATGTTAGACCTAGCTTTCCTACTCTGAGCTCCCCGAGTGTTCAGAGTTACTTTCCTTAAAACCAAGTCTCTTACTTTGAAATAACAGAGGTTGGATCTTCGATTGTAATATCTTTTCATTCACTGCTTTTGGGCTGCCATCCTTATAAGCGTCAAGTCCCTGCGTTCGTTGAGCAGCTCCAATTTGGCCAATATTGCCTCATTGTTTGTTTCTTGTCCGCTTGGAAATATCTCAGGGTAGGTTCTCCTACTTCCACCGAATCAGGGCTTCTGCTCCTTACACAAGAGAGAAAGGAGTCTCCCCCGTGCTTGATTTGGCCGTTGTTCGATACTCCCATAGTACTCCTGGTAGCTCTTCGGGCCATTTGCCTTTGGTTGCTTCCAATCTCTTTTTGAGATTTTATATAATCACCTTGTTTGTTGATTCTGCTTAACCATTTCCACTTGGGTAATAGGGGGACGATGTGATCCTTTTGATTTTTAAGTCTTCAAGGAATTTGTGACCTTTGCGCCTATAAATTGTGGCCCATTGTCGCAGGCTATCTCTTTTGGTATCCTGAATCTGCAAATTATATATTCCCACAAGAAATCTACCACTTCGCGTTCGCCGATCTTCTGATAAGGACTTGCTTCAACCCACTTAGAAAAATAGTCAATTAAAATCAAAAGAAATTTTACCTTATCGAGGGCCGGTGGCAGCGGAACGGCTATATCTATCCCCCACTTCATGAACGGCCATGGTGAAAAAATTGAGTTGGCTTTGCCGGTTGATGTACCAACGGTGCGTAACGTTGACATTTATCACATTTTTGAACATAACCCTTGGCGTCTTGTTCCATTCGGGGCCAATAGCACTAAGGAATCCATGCCTGAGTGATTTCTGCAGATCCTTTCATGGACTTCTCGCATAACATAGTTAGCTTCGGAAGCTCCAAAACATCGGGCCAACAGGACTTGGAAAGATCTTTTGTAAGATTGTCCTCCCTTAAAGCTGTTTCGAGCTGCTTTAGTGCATAGCGCCCGAGAAGCCTTGGGATCTTTAGGAAATTTTCCGTGCTCGAGATTGTTAGTGATCTCATATCTCCAGTCCCGAACCAAATTGGTCACGTTTACCTCATAATAGCTATTTGTGTCCAATACCGAATGCATAAGCTGTATGACCGTAACGGAGTCTGATCCCTTTATTTTCATGGACGATCCAAGATTCGCTAGTGTGTATGCTTCCGTATTCCCTTCCCTCGGGATGTGCGTAATTGACCATTCCGTGAACCAAGCAAGTAGAGCCTAGACGTTCACTACATATTGTTGCATGCATTCCTCTTTAGCTTCAAAGATCCTGTAGATCTCCTTTACTACCAACTGGAGTCGCATTTGATTTCTATGACCTTGAAATCTAGTCCCCGGGCCAACTCGACTCCTGCAATCAAAGCTTCACACTCTCTTCATTATTAGTCAGAGAAACGGTTCTTATGGTCTGCCTTAGGGTTTCTCCCGAGGGTGTGGTTAGCACTATGCCGAGCCCGGACTCTTTCACATTAGAAGCTTCATTCGTGAACAAGGTCCAAACTCCTAATATCGATTCTAACACCATCACTGCTTCTTCGGTAGCCAAATATAACAGTTCCGGCTAGAAATCGGTCACAAAGTCGGCCAAAAAATATGACTTAATCGCAGTCCTGGGTTTATAATCTATGTCAAATTTACTCATTTCGACTGCCGACTTGTCCATCCTACTTGAGGTTAGGTTTTATGAAGAATATTCCACAGGGGAAAAGTGGTCACCACGGCTACCGAATGACATTGGAAATAAGACCTAAGCTTTCTAGTGGCGACTAAGAGAGCTAAGGCCAATTTTTCCATATGTGGGTAGCGAGTTTCCGCTCCCATTAAAATTTTACTAACATAATAGATAGGAGATTGCATGCCTTTATCCTCACAGACTTAAACGGCAGCTACCACACCTCCGAGACCACTACGTAGATCAGCAGCCATTCGCCTTCCTCCGGTTTTGACAATAATGGAGGACTTGACAAATACTTTTTCAAATCTTTCAAAACCCGCTGACATTTCAGAGTCCATTCGAAGTTGTTCTTCTTTTTTAGCAGTGACAAGAAATGATGGCATTTCTCCGAAGACCGGAAAATAAATCTGCTCAAAGTGGTCAGTCTCCTTATCAACCTTTGAACCTCTTTCACACTTGATAGCCGATCCGGGATGTCTTCGATGGCTTTAATTTTGTCGGGTTTAACCTCGATCCCCCTTTGTGACACCATGAATCTTAGGAACTTACCGGAGCTGACCCTGAATGCACACTTCTCGGGGTTAAGCTTCATGTTGTGCTTTCCTAAGGTGTCAAAGGTTTCTTGCAAGTGTTTAAGATGATTACCTATATTCAAAGACTTAACAAGTATATCATCTATGTAAACTTCCATGGTTTTCCCTATTTGTTTCTCGAACATTTTGTTTATGAGCCACTGATAAGTGGCTCTAGCGTTCTTTAGCGCGAAAGGCATCACATTATAACAATGTGCTGAAGTTCGTTATGAACGAAGTTTTTTCCTGATCCTCCGGGTTCATCTTGATTTGGTTGTACCCGGAGTAAGCATCAAGGAAAATCATTAACTCGTGCTCGGCCGTCGCATCAATCATTTGATTAATGTTTGTCAATGGGAACGAGTCTTTTGAGCACGTCTTATTTAAATTCTTATAGTCTACGCACATGCGAAATTTATTGTTCTTCTTTGGAACTACTACTATGTCAGCTAGCCAGTCGGGATATTTTACCTCTTGGATTGAACCGATATCAAGCAAACGAGTTACCTTGTCTTTGAAAAATTTGTTTTTGACCTTGGCAATGGGATGCTTTTTCTGTCTTACCGGAGGGATGTTGGGATCCATGCTTAGTTTGTGCACGGCCATTTCTGGCGGGATACTTGTCATATCCACATGCTCCTTCCCTTTGCTACTGGAAACTGAGATTGCATTCATCTCCCTTGCCACCTGTTGGTCTCCTCTTATTTGTTTAATTCCTTCTGGGGTCGAGAACTTTAGCAATTGATGATATGTCAACGGCACGACCTTCATCTCGTGCAACCATGGTCTCCCCAGGATAATATCGCAGCCCATATCGTTGATCTACTACCTCGAAAAGGGTCGTCTTCATCACCCCCTCGGCATTCGTGGGCAGCAGGATCTCTCCTCGGGTTGTCACGCTTGCCAGATTGAACCTGGCGAGGAGTTTTGTTGCCAGAATGATACTTTCGGTCAGCTTGGCTTGTTCCTGCACTCTCTACTGGATAATATTGGCCGAACTTCCTGGGTCCATTAAAATACGTTTAATTTTAAAATCTAAGACATTTAAAGAGATTACCAAGGCATTGTTGTGCGGCAGCATCAGTCCATCTGCATCTTCCTTCATGAAAGTTATGCCGTCTTCAGTGACTTCCTGGAGTCTCTTACTATGGGTTACTGATACCTTCGTCTTTTTTGCTGCTAAAAATGTAACACCATTAATCTCATTCTCCCTAAAAATCATGTTGATCGTCAAACGTGGAGGGTTTTCTCCTGCTTTCAAAGGTTCCGCATTATCACGATTGGAGGCCGTAGTTGTTTTTAGCCCGATCACTAAAAAATTCTCTAAGATGGCCGTTTTTCAGCAACGTCGCCTCCTCCTCGCGCAAATGCCGGTAGTCCCCAATCTGGTGACCATTGGTCCCGTGGTATTCGCACCATAAATTATGATCCCTCTAACTGGGATCAAATCTCATTAGTTTCGGGAATCGTACTTTTTTAATGTTCCTCATAGCCGACACCAGCTCAACCACGTTGACTTTGAAGTTGTATTCGTAAAGCAAAGGGTAGGAGGAATCTTGAGAACCTGATATCTCTTTGTCCTGCAATGACCTGTTATTCCGGCCGCGATCAGCTCTCTTATCTATTGCGAATCTATCCACTGATCGGAAACCTCTGTCACGTCCTTCGGCCCTTTCATAGGGCAAAAATTGACACCTTGAAGACCGTTGATCTGTGTCGAAATCGTCCTTTGATTTCTCCTTATTCTTTTCCCGGTTTCGGCCCTTGGTTGATTCCAGAAAATCGAGCTGATCATCTTCAATTTTTATATTTGACTCGTAACAGTTGTGAACATCTGGCCATATTGTTTCCTGGAACTCGAGCCAACTTTCTTTCAATTTCCGGGAATCATCGAAACTTCTCAGATTCAACCCTTTATTAAATGCTTCCGCTGGCCACACGACCAGGAGCAACATTCTTTCTTTCTGGAATTTGGTCACGAACTCCCACAGCAATTCGGACTCTCCTTATGCAATCCTGAATATGTCGTCCTTTGGGGCATGCACCTTCCTGGCCCCGATATGGGCCTTGATGAAAGAATCCACGAGCATCTCGGAAGAATCTATGGAATGCCGGGCAGAAGCGAATACCATGCCAGGGCCCCCTTCGTGAGGGTCTCCCCGAATTTCTTCAGTAAGACTGACTTAATCTCGTGCGGAGCTAAATCGTTTCCCTTCACCGTCATTGTATAGGTGGTGATATGCTCTTAAGGATCTGAAGTCCTATCATACATCGGCACGTCTGGCATTTTAAACCACTTCGGGATTAACTCTGGTGCCGCGCTTGGTTTGAACGGAAATTGGGTGTACTTCTTGGAGTCCGGTCCTTTCAATACTGGTGGTGCACCCAGAATTGATACATTCAGGTGTTTATTTTCCTCATAAACCGCATGAGTTCGATTTTAAAGGGATCATTTTCATTGTTGTTACGGAACCGCTACTTTTCCCCCCGGCCCCATCTAAGCTGACTTCATCCCTCGGGGTGTTGTTGTCGACCTCTACGTTGTTTGTTTATGGGAGCACCGGGAGGAACTGGACCTTGCCCATTTGCGTTGTTGGAAGCACTCGACAACGCCTACCTCAACTCCGTCATGACCTGATCCTGTCGTGAGAGGTGGCCCATAATGGCCATTTGTCGCTCCCTCAGGATCCTTACTGTTTCAACGACGTGCTCGTCTTCTGCATCATCAGGAGTTGCCTCTCGAACATGTCGCAGATACTTCCTGCCATGAACCGGTATGGCCTCATCCCCCTTGTTGCGGGTATCACTGATGGAATCTTCGTGCTGAGGCTGATTTTCTTGGGCCTCAAATTGATGACATATTTTATCACAATTAATATTTTTGGCTGATAGAGGGATCAAATGGTATATAGTTCATTTGTTGGTAGCTTGGAGGATTAAAAGCATGACTCTTGCTTTCCAATTGGCTGTTTTTGTATTAATTGCTACTTCATTAATCTTATCGACTAGCGTACCCGTTGTATTTGCTTCTCCTAATGGCTGTTCAAGTGTGTGATGTTGACATCGTTATTTGCCATTTTCTGCGATTTTTGCAAAGAACAAAGAATCAAAAAGGTTAGTAACAGGTGCAAGGACCAACTCAATTATACAATTGTCTAAGCTCCACGGTGGGCGCCAAACTGTTTACCCATAAAATGGTACAGTTGAATTTATTTGTGATTTATTGACAAGTGAATCGATTTGATCCTAAATTGATAAATAAATTAGACAAAAATGTAAGACTTAGCGTTGAAATCGGGATAAGACAGTAGAAATCTTGACTCTGGGAGCAGTGCTTTCGGAGGCAGTAGTAATAATGTTAATAAACAAGGAGATAAAATATTATTGAGCTTTGAACAAAGTATAGTATCAGTTTGTCAGAAAATTCGTGTCCTTTACAATGGTACTAGAGCTCACTATTTATAGTTGCACCTAGGGAACAATGTCCTAGGATCAAGCCCCTCTTTAATGACAATTATGATAGCCATTGAAGAATGTGTAACGATTAGCAGTGAATGTACTTAATGGTATAGAATATTCTCCATTAAATACTCCAGGTGGCAGGCATTTACTTCGCCTCTATGAATACTATTCTCTTCTGTAACAAACAAGATTGTTGTCTTCGGACTTGATTGTCTTTTATATTTGGCTCCACGTATCACTTTATCATGCGAGCATTTAGTATGAACATATTTTACCCTATACAAGTATAAAATACCAACTCTTTAGCTAAAGATAACGGCAAGCTCGCAATCGAATCATTTGTTTGATTCTGAAATATGGGAGTCGATTATACGTGTTCCAATTAATCAATTATTTCCTGTATATTAGGTTCAAACATTTGAGAGTGAGAGTAAAACTTGGCCTGCAACTACTAAAGGAGAAAAAAACTCTCATCATCCAAAATAAATAAATTGATTATTGCCTGAAAAATTCAATTTTTTATTTGGCATGATTTTCTAAAAATATTTTTAGTAATATCGTTAACTACTTCTATAACTTATCAAGTTGTTTAACATTATTTTTCATTGTTTCAATTTTACTCTTTAAACTTCAGAAAATCTAAAAATATCTATGTCTAGATTTACTTAGAAACTTCACTGCGTTGACTTATGTACAAGTGTGGACTCTACCATTAAAATTATAATATACATTAGCCCTACGAAATATTCCTGCAAAATCTACAAAAATAACTTTTCTTATTGATTTTGATTTTTTGTAGAATTTTAGAAATTTCGTTGTCTGCATTTAGTTGCATTTTTATACATATTTAATATTTCAAAATCATGAAAATACCACAAAAATGTCAAACTCTTCATTGCATAGCACTTTAAATTTTACTTGCATTTTTAGGACTTAATCACATACAAATTGTTTAATTGATAAATGAAAAATCACAAAAATATACATTAGGTTTAATCAATTAGTTTAGTTACTTAGTTACATGCTAATTGAGCTTTATTGCAAAATAAGTGCAATTAGAAGCAAGGTGACCGCTCCTGCAAAAATTAAAAGAAGAGAAATAAAGAGGCTAATTTTGCTAAACTAGGGCTGAGAGCTATTTACTTAAAAAGGCCCAAATGGCTGAAATGGTTTAAGCCCAAAAATCCCATTTCGCGACCGGTCCAGTCCATTTTCTATACCCGGTACGCGCCGTTAGTGACCAAACGACACTGTTTTGGTCACACTCAATCTCAGCCATTGATCGCCCTCTGATCCGACGGTTCGGAACTCGTCACTCACCCTCCTATATATATGTCCGAAACCCGTCTCTCGCCCTCCCAAAGAAACCCCAGAGACGCCCTTTCGTCTCTCTCACCCTCGCTCTCACAGCCACCGCCGAGAATCGCCTCATAGTGGCGGACCACTTTCAATCCACCACAAATCACTACTCCATGGCCTCCTTCATCTCCATATCCATAATCTCTAAACTATTCCCTCTAAGAAATTCCTACAACTTCGCGGATTTTAAATCTAAGAAGTTGAAAACCCTAAATTCTGCCATTGTTGACTCTCGAGGTTTCAGAATGCGACTCAACTCGAAACTAATGTCAATCGATTATTCTCAACAAGAACAATCGTTTGATGTTACTTTCGGTTCATTTCGAGAGAGTAATCGGACCCATCGGCCAACGAACATTACCGGAAAGCTCACTTCATTTCAAATTTGCTCAGCATTTTGTCTTCGAGGTCAAATCAAGATCTGCCTTGATCAATAGGCAGGTCCGGTAGTCTCGAGGCCAGCATCGAGACCTGCTTTGATCGACAGGCAGTTCTGATAGTCTCGAGGCCAACATTTTTTGTTCTCGAGGTCAAATCGAGACCTACCATGACCTATATGCAGGTCCGATAGTTTCGAAGCCAGCCTTTTCCGTTTTCGAGGTCAAATAGAGACTTGTCTTGACCGATAGGCGGGTCCGATAGTCTCGAGGCTAGCATCGAGACCTGCCTTGATTGATAGGCAGGTCCGATAGTCTCGAGGCCAGCATTTTCTGTTCTCGAGGCCAAATCGAGACCTGCCTTGATCAATAGGCAGGATCGATAGTCTCGAGGCCAGCATTTTCTGTTCTCGAGGTTAAATCGAGACCTGACTTGACCGATAGGCAGGTCCGATAGTCTCGAGGACAGCATTTTTTATTTTCGAGGTTAAATCGAGACCTTCCTTGACCGGTAGGCAGGTCAGATAGTCTCGAGGCCATTGTTGAGACCTGCCTTGATCGATAGGCAGGTCCGGTAATCTCGAAGCCAAAAGTGCACACCTAGGCGGGTCAGGGCTGTATTTTAAAGATAATTAAACTTTAGAGGGCCACAGGAGTAGAAAATAAAAGAAGAGGGCTCGAAAAGAAAATGTGTAACTGCAAACAGGGCAGCTGGCAGTGTTAGTTACAAAATATTCTTTCCTCTGTCAGACCTTGATTTTGCGCTGATAGATTTCCCTTTTCCCATTGGAATCTCTCAAATCCAGCCATCAATATATAGGCATGCTGATAAAACAGAATAGAAGAGAGAACAGAGGAATATACACAGACATATAGAGACAGATTTCCCCAAAGAAGAAGCTATCCGGAGAAATTGATAGACATAGGCAGAAAAGGAAAGAGAATTCACTGAGATAAAATTTTTTCTCATTTATCTTTTCTTGGTAAAAATATCTCAGAAATATTGAGTTTAGAGCTTTAAAAAATGTATCAAAAGGTTTTTTCGTTGCTTGGTTGTCATCTGGTCTTAGTTTGGAGGTTGATTTCTGCATTCACTCATTGCTGTTGTGCTAAGCCGTTGATTGATTTCTGGGCCATTTGTGTCACTTTATCACTGCTGAGCTTTATCTCCTGCTTTTCGACCTTTATTTGGTCTTTTGATTACGATTTCTTCGCCTTTAGGTATGTACGAACTTACCTGTAGCACTCTATCGCACTTATCAATAAAACTTGAATTTATTGTACTATGATTGTGTTAAATTCCAGCATCCTTTTCGACTGTGACCTTGCTCAATACCAGTTCTCTATCTCTCTATTTGCTTAGCTGAGTTGAATGAGCTATCTGTTGATTTGCTGGATGCTGTATTCGAGGGGAATAGCTACCGGAAATGTTCTGAATCTAATTCCAGCATGATTTAAATTCTTTGTTTGTTTTTTAGTTAAGTATACAACAGTATGAGCAGTATATATTATGCAAGATGTATTTGATAGGGATAGTCACTATAATGTACTAAACTTTCATTCCAGCAGATTTGAATTATTTGTCTGTTATTGTGGTTAAACTTACAATATCATGAAGACTATGTATTTTGCCGGAACTTATGATATTTGCCCGCCGTTTATCTAATTTTGAGCTAAATTGGGCCTAAACAGTTAGCTGGCCTAGTTAATTTACCACAAGTGTGGTATGCAGAAATGTGGGTGATTTTGGGCTTTGGTATAGAGCCCAATAGCGCCTTACTCCCGCCCAGCCTGCTTCAAAGAAATGGGCTGGGCCAAGTGTGCTTATACACAGTCTGTTCAAACGTAACCAAAGACGCAAGCAAGCTTTAGAATTATAATTTTTTTTTAGTGTAATTAGCAAATGAATCTGCTACGAATTCCAAAATTGATCCTACAAATTTCCGCAAAGTTATGGCTTTACAGCTAACTACTGAGTAATTAGAAAAACATAGCTTTCGAATATCGTAGTTTGCTTTAGGCGCATTTAAATAAATTATCATGACTTGGGGTACGGTTCCCGTGGCATAGTCAATGATACGTAAAATCCAATTCAAATGCGTGTCTCACGTGACTTGACCACAACTTCAACGATTAATAAAATAAACACATTGTAAATCGCAGGTACGTCTCACGTGGCACGATTCGTAATGTGTAAAAAAAAATAATAAGTATGCGACAATCGCGACTTATTCAGATAAACTCCATAATTCCTAAAAAAACGATTAAAATTCTATTAGAAGTGGTTATAAAGTTAAAATGCTCAATAGGTTTTAAAACAGTTAATAAATCAGATAATTAGGCCAAGTATTAATTGTTAAGCGGCCATGCTAAAACCGCGGAATCCGGGAATGCCTAACACCTTCTCCCGGGTTAACAGAATTCCTTACCCGATTTTCTGTATTCGCAGACCATAAATAGAGTCAGTTTCCTCGATTTGGGATTTAAAAATAAACCGGTGACTTGGGACACCATAATAATTATCCCAAGTGGAGACTCTAAATAAACAAATAATCCCATTTCGAATAATGTCACTTTAATTGGAAAAACTCCCTATCCCCTACCCCTCGGGAAAAAGGAGGTGTGACAGCTATGGCAACTTTGCTGGGGATCGAACCCAGAATCTCTGGTTCAGGGTTCAGAATTCGAGCTTAGAATAACTGTTATACTTGGCTTTTGTTTGTTAGTTGATTCTATACGTGTTTTGAGCCTAATATGCTAAATGTCGCTTTTTACCGCTTGAATATTCTGTGAACTGTATATATAAACTGTTACGAAATCCCTGCTTCTTTCTGAGTCTTCTAAATCATCTGGGAAGTGCACGCTGGCATGGCTTCTTTTCTGTTAGAGTGTAATATCCCTAAATTTAGAATGAGGATCGGATCAGTTACAAAGCCGGATGGCCTTTTGGTTCCTGGTACGTTGCCCCCTCCCTACGGGCTCGAGTTGTCCGCTCGGGTAAGCCAGGTCTAGAACAACATACCCCAAGGTTCAAACCTAGAATAACATAGCCTCATGCTAGATCCCTAGTAGGAACGTTTGTTTGCATCACGTGCATTTGACTTTGGGGACTCAACAAAGTTGTCGGGCCCGTCTAGGACAGGTGTACCCAAAATTAAAAGATCATCCTGATACATTTTACGTGCTACTTGTGCATTTTTTTGTTTTGGCTCGCATGTTGACCGGCTTTTAGAGTAAAAAATATAAATAATTCAAGAAAAACCAAGAGTGAGGTAGGTGGGAGAAAATTCACCTGGTTCTGAAAAATCCAGGTTTTTGGAAAAATTCCGAAACTCTGCCGAAATTTTGAGAAAAAAAAGCAAAAGAAAAGTCATTTCAAAATAAGTCAATATTTTCGAAAGCCATGTCTTTCTATTTGTGTCAAAACTGACCGAACTACGTAGGTCTGATTCTCACCGGACGTGAGATACGTCGGGAAACCTCATCGGTTCTAGCCCCAATTTTTTTTATAAAAAAGAAATCCAAAAATATTTTTTTTTATTTCCTTCTTTAAAAGTCTTTCCTTAAATAATTCAAAAAAAAAGGATTTTTAACCCAAAAAATATTTTCCTTCTTTCTGAAGTCTTTCATACGAAAAAAAAAGAAATAAAAAAAAATCAAAAATCAAAAATCAAAAATCAAAAATCAAAATCCAAAATACGAGTTTCCTTTATTTTGAAGTAATTTTCCCAAGCATTTCAAAAAAAAAAAAATTCAAAACCAAAAATCCAAAAATATTCTTTTTCTTATTTAGAAGTCTTTCTTTTGAAAATTTCAAAAAAAATAAATCAAACCAAAAATCCAAAATATTGTCTTCTTTAGAAGCTTTCTTTCAAAAATTAAAAAAAAAAATGAAATTAAAGAAAATTTTAAAATTAAAAAAAAAATCCTTGTTAGGAGCTTTTATGGATAAGTGTAAGAGTTAGTTTATTCCTCATCGTTCTGAACTACGTAATGATCTGATTTATGCTGCATTATGATACATAGGCAATCTCTATCAGATTTGATCATTGCCATTAAGCAAATTGAGTGAAAAATAAACCGAAAAACAGAGAGAAAAATTGAGTGAAAAAGAAAGAAAAAGAGTGACAAAAATAATAGAGAAAAACAAAGAGTGATAAACAACAAAAAGAGAAAGAAAAAGAAATCAAGATATAGAGAAAAGAGGTACAGAGCGAAAAAAGGTTAGCCGGGATGAAACACACAACCGTTCAAACACATGGTAGAAATGATTAACTGTTTAGGTGCATTGCATCCCAACATGTGATTTTCTAACTGTTAACTGTCTTAAATTTAACAAGGTTGTTGTGTATGCAATTGAGTTAGGTTCTATTCAAGTGGTTGGTTTTGTTGGTAATTTGACTTCCCACCCATACTTCACAAGATCGGAAGGCAAGGTTCATATGGCCTCTGAAATTCATCTACCAATTGTTAACCCCGAGGATGGCCCGACGCCAATTATTCTACTTCCAGAATCAGCAACTGTTGAAGAGAACAGAATGCTGCGTCTCCGCATGCTAGAGATGTGGGACGTATGGTCTAATGGGATGGAATCACCAAGTACAATCTCTGGGTTTCCTGAATTGATCCCGAGATCAGGTGGGGATGCCAACGTCTCTATGTCCAAACTGTTTATCCCATATGGTTACCCTCCAATGCCGTTTAACGGTCCCGGAATGCCTTCTGTGGTTCGCCCCCCAGGCACCGGCTTTAAAGGCACCGCCAGCAATGTTCTCTGCAGCACCGGTCTTCACTATGGCACAACCAACTATGCCCAGGCCATTTCAACCTGATATGACTCATGTCACTCCGGACTCGTACGCCCAACAATCACAGTATGAGTTTTCAGTTGAGCAAGAAAAGGTTGTCAAGAATCCCGAGCAAGAGGAAATGGCTCGAAAGATGAAGAGCTTAGAATAAAGCTTGAAAAACATGCAAGGCTTATGTGGCCAAAAGGGTGTCTCATACTCCAACCTGTGTATGTTTCCCCATGTCCACTGGCCAGCTGGCTTCAAGATGCCAAAATTTGAAAAGTACGACGGGCATGGAGACCTGATCGCTCACCTGAAACGATACTGTAACCAGCTGAGAGGCGCTGGTGGAAAAGAGGAGCTGTTAATGGTCTATTTTGGAGAAAGTCTCACCGAAATTGCTTCTGAGTGGTACATCGATCAAGAGATTACTCATTGGCACGAGTGGGATGATTTGGCCCGAGATTTTGTTTGCCAGTTCCAATATAATATGGACATCGCTCCTGACAGAAACTCTTTGTCCAGTTTGAAAAAGAAAATAGCAGAAAGCTTTCGTGAATATGCTGTCAAATGCCGCGAGAGTAAAGCCTCCAATGGAAGAAGCTGAAATGGTTACGCTCTTCCTACAGGCCCAAGAGGCCGATTACTTCCAGAATATGATGTCCGATATGGGTAAGCCGTTCTCTGAGGCTATCAAAATTGGGGAGATAGTAGAGAACGGGTTAAAAACGGGTCGAATCTTAAGGCATGCTGCCTTTAAGGCCACATCACAGGTCGTTCAGAGTAGTTCGGGAGGTTTGACGAACAGAAACGGAAGAGAAGAGGGAGCCATGATGGTTTTGAGCTCGAGGGGGCCCGCAGGTCATTCAACCAATCATATATACTTCATATGGTCCCACAATACTATTATCCCCATCAAGATACTGCCTATGTTGTGGAACCACCTCCCTATGCAGTATTGAACGGGCAACCTTACACGCGACCACAACATTATACGTAAAATCGAGCTCCACCTCCTAGAAATGCCCGTCCCTACCAAGCTCCATATAATCCCCAACAAAATGTTTCCCAATATAATCCTCGCCCAACAGAGCCCCCCAGAAGGAATCAGTTCATCCCTATTGGTGAATCATACTCTAGCTTATTCGAAGATCTAATGAAGGCTTTTATTATTAAGATGGATGAGAGATTTGAAACTCATGGTGCAGCTATTAGAAACTTAGAAATGCAAGTGGGGTAGATTGCTAGTCTGTTATCTGAGAGGTCTCCGGGAACCCTCCCTGCAGATACTAAAACGAATCCAAAGGAAACAATAAATGCAGTGTCTTTGAGGAATGAAAAGTATTGCAAGATCCGTTGGTAGCAGAGAAGAATGAGTTGACGGGAAATCAAGTTAAGAATGAAGGAGAGCAAAAATGTGACGAGCATCGTAGGAATGAAGTGAGGGTAGAGCAAGAGGATGATCTGAAGAAGAAGAAGAACAAATCTGAAGTTCCAACAAGGAAAAAGAAAGACAAACAAAGAAGTAATGATGAGATCGAAGAGAGTAAATATATGCCCGCTCTACCTTTTCCTCAGAAGAAAAGAAGAGAGAAGCTGGACAAACAATTTGGGCATTTTCTAGAAATGCTCAAGCAGGTGAATGTTAATGTACCTTTCACAGAGGTGCTTTCACGTATGCCAACATATGCCAAGTTCTTAAAGGAGATACTTTCCAACAAACGAAAAGTAGAGGAGACATCGGTATTCAAGCTCACAGAGCATTGCAGTGCTATTCTGCAAAATAAGCTCCCTCAAAAGTGTGGAGATCCAGGGAGTTTTACTATACCTTGCTCTTTAGGAAGTACTAAATTTGAAAATCTTTGTGTGATTCAGGTGCTTACATTAACCTTATGACTTTTTCTACTTACAGGAAATTGTAGGAAGAAATTAGAGAAATCAGATCTATACCTATGTCCTTATAGCTGGCAGATCATACCTGACGGAATAGTGAAAGCTGTGCTAGTTCGGGTGGACAAATTTGTGTTCCCTGTGGACTTTATCATGGTGAACATGAAAGAGAGTAGGGAAGTCCCTATGATTCTAGGGAGGCCCTTCTTGGCTACTGGCAGAGCGATTCTGGACATTCAAGCAAAGCAGCATGCTCAGAGTGGGGGGAAGAAAAGGTGGTCTTTAAGATGGAAGGAATAATAGACCCCCTAAAAAAACTAGCTGTAGGGAGTAGTCATGATAAGTGAGGGGTGTAACCAAAGAAGGCAGCAATGAAGCTCTCAGTATGGATGTGTGCACTGGGTCGGACGTGCAAAGGAGATCCCAACTTTGATTCAGACCCCCGACTAGATGAATCAGCGGAGTTTCCTTTACCTCTTGCTTTTTATTTGTGTGTCATGGGGACATGCCACAATTTAAAGTATTGGGTGGGGGAGGTTATTATTTACATGTATGTTTGTGTTTCTTGTTTTTTGTTTGAATTTTTTTTTTGACTTTTCCCGACGATGGATTTCCTCGAATATCTTCCTAAGGGATCAAAGTTGAAGAAAAAAAATATTATTATTTTTCTTAGGTAGTGTAACAATTCCCCCTTGGTTTTTCTTTGTGGCACAGTTCTTTTTCAAGGGTTTTGCTTGAATCGGATATAGTGATTTTTTCTTTTATTAGGAATAGTGAAGTCATGCGCTATGGTATTAGATGGAGATGACTTTTCTTGACTTTGTTATGCCTTGAGAGTAGTGAGAGGATTAATTGTGACGCTTAGGCTCAGTTCTTGACTCATGTATAAGTGCTTGAATTTGATTGATTTTGATGTTGCTTAACTGCTTTGACTAGAGAGTCGGGATAGATCTTGTCCTAAGTGAGATGTGCCAATGTGTGTGTGAGAATTTATTGATATTCTGTGCATGTCAGTTGATGTCTAGAACTTGCCATGCGTGTTTGCAAAGCGAAATAGCAGTCTTGTTCAGTCTAGGAAGTGATATAGGCATTTCTTTGTTGAGTCAATTATAAATTTTATGATCCCCCTAATTATTGTGTATCCTAGTTAGCCACTTTGAGCCTATAATCCTATTTCTTTGGCAACCACACTATACAAGCCTGGTCCATTTTATTTGAATTGACTATTTGTTTGAAACTTTTACCTCTCTTGAGCACTTGATATTATTATGAGCTTGTGAAAGGCAAGTGGAGGTATAGTTGGATTTTCAAGTGGAACTAAGAAATACGAAGATAGGTGCACTGTTTGAAAATTTAGGAGAGCCATTTGTAAGGAATTGAAAGAAGAAAAAATGAAGTTGCTTAAAGAAAACAAATCAAAACTTAGAAAGAAAAGAAAAACAATTTGTATATGCATTAGAAAGAAAGAAAAAATTGATTTCTTGTTAGTGGTATGTTCTCATTGTGTATGTGCTTAAGGAAATTGGGAGCTTGATGTTATCATATGTGAAGGTTGGGGTTTGGTTCAACACAAGTGTGGGGTTTAAATTGTTAATGTACATGTATTAAAGTTCTTAGGGAGGTGGAGTCACTATATCCAAATGTATCCTATTTGTCCCGCAGCCTACATTACAACCAAAATAAAGTCCTACTTGATCTTTGACTGAATGAGCTCAATTAGTAGAGTATTACATATCAAGAGAGCCTATGGTACATTTTCTGTGGCGCATGAATTTTATTTCTGAGAGTGAGTTAATTCTTTCTATCTTGAGTTCCTATTTATTTTTGAATATTATTGTATGTGGAACTAATCTCTATTTTGTTGTTGTGAGGGCACATGACTTGTGAAGGAAAGGTAATAACGTTGACCTCTGTGTTAGAACAAGGGAGCAAGTTGTGAAAGATGCGTGGTGTTTTTGAGTCGAACTTTAAAGCTAGGATTTTATGATAGGGTGCTTAGTATGCTTTAAAAAAATTCTTGGCATGATGCGTTAGGGAAGTTGTTTGATGAACAGGTCGTCCCTGTGTGAACTGTAGTTTAATTACTCGAAAACGAGCAATGATCTAAATGTGGGATGTTGATGGTACGGCTAAAAATTTAGCCGTAGTTTACACTCTAATTATTGCATTTTACGTGTGGTCGAGCTTAAATGATGGTGATTTGCACTTACTACGTGTTTTATGCCTTGCAGGAAATGATTTCGAGTAAAAATGATAAATTGGAGCTAAATCGAATAATTTGGAGCTTTGAAGTCTGAGTAAAAGCTAAAGAATTAAACCGGGATCACATTCGGGGTGGATTGGCGTTGCATACGGAAAGTTGGAAGAAAGTGCATGGGCTGGAGCAAAATGTACTAGTGTGTCGCATAAGGCGTGACATTAAACGTCGGATTAGTATAAAAGTTCATCAGAAGTTTGAAAAGTTCTGAGAGTTGGAGTTTTTGGGTTTGACAGAAAAATACAATAATGCGACGCAGGGCGCGTGGCATAGTGCAATGCATTAGTACAAAAGTCTGTCAAACAAGTGGAGTTCAGACAGTTTGCAACTGAGTAAATTACACTAATGCGATGCATAGTGCGACGCATGAAGTGTAAAAAGTTTGCAGGTTTTTCCACTTCGGCTCAAAGATGATAGTTTCGTCCGGGTTTGTTCCTACTTGGTATAAATACACTGAAAACACATTTTTTTAAGGGATTTTTGACCTCCGGAAGATTGGAAGAGCATTGGAGACTCAAAGCGCAAGGATTCATCATTCTTTCCTCAACTCAACACCCGAGATTGGATTGAATTTATGTTTTCTTATTATTCAACTTTATTTGTGATGAATTTCTCCATGAATATGAAGTAATTTACTTTAGGGTTTAACGGATATGGTGTTTTGATTGATATTTATGGATTTTAAGTTTTGTTCTTTGCTTGAATTCATTTATGGAGCTTTAAATTGATTGCAAATTTATTCACCAGTTTATTTAATCGAAAGAAGAATATTTTGATGATGATCTTTGAATTATTTTATTTTGTTTAATTCAGTGATTCTTTTAAGTAATTGAAAGAGTTTGTTGAATTGTTGATTAAAATCAAGTTAGGAGAATATTCGAGAGACGTTTTCCTGAAGACTAATCCATTAACGCATTCTTGCATATGTTCACAATGCTTATATTAGTTCACCTCGTAGAGTTAAGATTTAATCGAGAAGGAGTCTTGACTACACATTTCAACTAATCATCGAGTGAATTCGTGAGAATTATTAGAACTTTAGAATGAACCGAACTGGAGTTAGATACCAAATTGCTATCTTGCACCTATCCTGTCATGGCCCTTATTTCTCCCATTGGTATTTCGATGTTGCTCAACTCTTGTATTTCTATGATCAATTGTTAATTATTTTAGTTTTATAGTTAATTTTAGTTATTAATCATCCCAACCAAAGTGTTAATAATCTTGAATAATGTTAAGCTAGAAATTACTTGAGCATTGTTTAAATCCAATCCCTGTTGAGATGATAATTAAACTATACGATCTTTGGCTAGCGAGTATCAATTTCGTATTGTGTTTTGCGCTAGTCAACCCTTTAATACCCAAGCCTAAACTATTTACTTTTCCTACCTATGCGGCATAGATTGTTTATCCGGCCCACGCATTAACTATTTACCTTCGCATTTGAAGTGGTATGTTAAAACATCCAACTTCATTTTTTGCAAGGTTACTTGGTAGCTATTACAATATGATAACTAAATAATTTGGTCTTCCGTTATTTTAAGTAGCACATATGATCACTTAATATATTAAGTTTATCAGATTTTATTTTTGTGTCTGTATGAAGACCCACCATTGTTGAGCTTGAAGCTCCTGAGTTTGAAATTTTATTTTAAAGATTTATTGTTTGATTAGATATGGGTGCTATAAAATATTGCTTATAGTACCTTCGAGTAAGCTTCCCGGATCTGAATTTTTATGTGTATTTGAATATCCACCATTGTGGGGCTTGAAGCTCTTGAATTTTAATTTTTTATTTTGAAGATTTCTTGTTGATTCAAAGTGGGTGTTGTTAAATATTGCTTATAGTACCTTCTGGAAGTTCATACGGAATTTGATCGCAGTGGAGCTGATTTGAGGTTATTGAAATCGAACTTTTCAGCTGAAAATCGAAGAACACAGTTACCCAACAATATATTGCCATGGTATATAATATTCTATAGGAGTATATAGCTATACTACAACAGTATACTGTTATAGTATATAATATATTACGACGGTATATTGTAATAATCAAAGAAGAACACAATTACCTAACATTATACATTACGGTATACAATATATTGTAGGAGTATATGGCTATACTGTAATAGTATACTATTAGAGTATACAATATATTATAACGGTATACTATAATAATATGCTATATACTGCAATAATATGCTTTAATAGTATACAATATACCATAATATAGTATACTTCGACTGCTATTTGTTGAGTCATCTAGGTGCTATTGTGCAAAGCTAAAGTTATGATTATAGTAACATTATACCGTTATAGTATACAATATAATATAACAATATACCTTAATAAATAAGTTATTTTTTAATTTTTTTAATTTTTCCAACTAGGTCCTTGCAAATATTTTCTTAAATGAATTTTTCAATGGAGTTCCATAAAAATAATATTCATTGTATAAGAAGTTGATGTCAGATAACATAAAATAGTAATATGGGAAAAAAAGGAAAAAAAAGCTGAATGAAATTAGAAAAGGAGCGCGAAATTTAAAATAAAAATAGAAGGAAAGAAAATAAAAAATAAAAAATAAAAAATAAAAAATAAAAAGAAACGAGCCAAATTGAGTATAAAACCAGATTATTGTGAATAAAGAAAATAAAGAATAATATGATTCTGGAAAAAAAATCTATGAACAGAAAAAAGAAAAAAGGAAAATAATAAATAAAAACGAGAAAAAAAGGAGAAAATAAATAAAAGACAAAAGAGAGCAAAGAAATTTAAAAAAATGATATAATAGAAGCAATTACCCACAAAAAGCTGCAATTGATAGGAAGGATAATTATTTTGGTGGGTCGAAAAATCAATGGGTAGGCAAAGTTAATTAGTTTAGTTTTTGTGGGTAAAGTTATAAAACTCTCTTTAATTTTTGGTTCATTAAGTCCCACATGGTTTGTTTTATATGTTTTTATGTCATTAAATGTTGCTTTCGGCTAAGGTAACTTTTTGTGTGGAGTAGTAATAATAAAGTAATTTTTTAATAAAAGAAAGAAAAATGACTTTCTTATTCATCGGTATATAACGTAAGGGGTCATTTGGTTAGTGGACTAAGAGATAATAAACTTGGGATTATGTAGAATTATTTTATCTTGCGTTTGGTTGAATTTTTGAATCCGGGATTAACAATCTCACAATTAATTTATATCGCAATTATGGTATTATTTATCTCGGGATTATTTATCACGAGGTAAAACACTACAATTATAAATATGTCATATTTCAAGACTCTTTCCCTTTAAAAAATTCAATTTTAAAATTAAAAATAAAAATGTATCTCAAATTATCTAGTATTCACCAAACATATGTTATATATCTGATTTTTTAGTCCAATAAACCAAAAATCTCTCAACATAATATATATACGCTAAATAACCTTGTTACTATTTTCCCATATTGTAATCCTCGAAATAATTTATCCTCCAACCAAACGATTCCTTAATGCATTTAATACCACCAGGCACTATCAGCGCGATGTGTGCGACAATGACTTTGGATGTGGCCAGGACTAGTTGCTGTGGAAATAAGTTAACTTTCTTGAGATTTTAACACATTTTTGGTTGGCCAAAAATAATCATAGCTGCTAGCTAAATATACAAATAATATTTATTGATTATCCATAAAACATGTATATTATATGTTAATATACAAAAAAAAATATTCATTGGCTATTATTTTTGGGCTATATAGATTTTTCAATTTTCTTTCTGATCTTCTTAGTCTTTACAGTGAATATGGTCCTCTTTCTCTTTATGACACAGTTGCAATTAAGGGATTTTTACACGAATAGCCGGCCAGATTTACTATTTATTTTTTCTAGTCGGTATACATAGATTATACATTGATTATGCACAGTTATTCTATCTTTACACAAATAGCCGGTCATATTTACTGTTTACTTTTTTAGCCATATACATAAATTATATATTAATTATTTACAATTATACACATAGTATTACATATAGTCTATATATATATATATATATATATATATATATATATATATATATATTACCTCTATCGACTACTTTTTATTTAAGCAATTAAATGGGCGGCTATTTAATTTAATTCTTCTGACAATTAAAACACACTCAATTGTTGGGCTAAATTTGTGACACGGTTGTAAAGAACATCGAGTAATTGTTGGACTGACCCAAAGATATTTTGTCATGTTGTTTGCACAGTTTTTTGCCAAAAGTCTCACACCATAAAAAGTACTCCTATTCAAACACCTTATAATAGTAACTTTTTTTCCTACTTTTCACGTGGGAATGGTTAACAGTTACATAATAGTAACACAGAGATCAATGACCATCATTTTGTGTCTTTGTGTGAAAGAGATAAAAAAATAGTATATATGTGTTCAATTTGCTTAATTGTTATCCTTTCATACTTTATTCGTTTTATAACACGATAGGTTAACAAAATCTGAGTTCAAGCAGAAATAGATACAATCATCATAGAGAATTTAGATCTCTGGTTCTTTGCAAAATGGCGATTTCTACTGGTGTGGAATAAATATTGACATCAAAGCTTGTTGGATCCCTCACACTTGCTTGCTATAGGAGAAGATACAAAATTTATGGAAGTTTTCACGATCCAAAATGTATTATAGGTCATGAGGGCGCCTAACGCTGTCGTCAGGCAAGTCAACGGTGATTGATTAATACAATTACTCGTTTTTATTATTTTTGGAATCATAATTTTCGTTAATAAAATAGAATTTACAGGGTAAAATGATAATAATTACGTGAACTACCATACCAAACATCCAGTAGAAGCCCCCAAAACCCGGTGTCACAAGTGCATGAGCATTTACTAAGGAGTACAATAATAATACAATATATGTCTAGAATGTAAATGAGACAGGATAAATAAATAGTACGATGAAGACTTTGTGGACTGCGATGCGTAACCTGGAATGCAGCTCACAAAAAGTCTCATCCACAGCTGCGCCTACGCGCCAAGATGATCACCAAATGAACCTGTCAAATCCTGCACATTTAGTGCAGAAGTGCAGCATGAGTACGTAAATCAACGCGTACCCAGTAAGTATCTAGCCTAACCCCGGAGAAGTAATGACGAGGGGTTGACATTGACACTTATTAGAGGTCCAACTAAACAATATAATAAATCATAAGCAGATGTGAAACACACAGCAATAATGGGGTAAATCTGTAAGTTATCAAATCTTTCAAATATTTCTTTTAAAGTATGAATTTCTCAGTCATGTATTCTAACTCAACAGCTCAAATGTATCAAGTACCAATAACAATCTGATAAGAAGTACCATATAAAATGCCGGGCATCAGTGAAAAGATAATCTCGTGAATGTTCGGACTACCAGCGATATAACGCACGATTATGCCGAGGTCGTTCGGCCTGATCCAGAATAATGTATACACTGCCGAGGGTCGAGCGACACGAACCATAGATGCATGTATTATACTACTGAGGCGTTCCGCCCGCTCCACCCGCTCCACAAGAAAGGAAGGAAGTTACCAAATTACAAGACACGTGCTTACAATACAGTACATGAGCACAAAGTGAATATAATATTTACCGTTTCTCAAATAATTCGCCAACAACTCAAGGTGATAAGGCTTGGCCTTGCATACGTATATTTATTTCTAAATCAATTTCAATTATAAATTCAATTAATTAAGCGAGCAAAATGAGTTCAAATAATTCAAATATTACATGATAAGGTCCTAAGTCTACTCGGACATAAGCATGCTTTAGATACATACAGACTCTCGTCACCTCGTGTACGTAGCACCCACAACTAGTATCGCATATCAAATACATCACCTAGGGGTAGTTTCCCCCTCACAGAGTTAGACAGGAGACTTACTTTGCTCTGAAGTTCCATAATCGGCTCCAACGCCACTCTAACACCTCAAACCGAATGCCCATTGTAACAACCCGACAGGTCGTTTTGAGCATCTGCACTTCGCTCGGTGGTTTGAGGGCAGGGGCAGCTCCATATGATGTATTATGACTTATTCGAATCGTTATTTTTCATTTTTAGATTATTCGGAATCGATTTGGAAGAATGAATTTCATTATTGAAGCTTTAAGTTGGAAGAGTTGACCAAGTTTGTCTTTTTAGCAGTTGACCTCGGATTGGAATTTTGATAGTGCGTTAGATCCGGATGGTGATTTTGGACTCAAGCGTATGCTCGAATTTGCATTTGGATATTTCTAGAAGGATTCGACACTAATTGGTGAAAATTAGAAATTTGAAGGTTTGGAAGTTCATAAGTTTGACCGAGAGTTGACTTTGATGATATCGGGTTCGGATTATAGTTACGAGAATTAGAATAGCTTCATTATGTCATTTGGGACTTATGTGTAAAATTTGGATTCTTTTCGGTACAAATTTTGGTAGTTGAAAGATTCAAAGTTCATTATGTTTGATTTGAGGTGCGATTTGCTGTTTCGATGTTTTTATGCGTGATTTGAGGCCTCGAGTAGGTTCGCTTTATGTTATCGGACTTGTTGGTATATTTGGTTGGGGTCCTAGGGGCCTCAGATGTGTTTCAGGTGTTATCGGATCATTTTGGGCTACTTTAGATGCTGGTTTTCTGATGTCTGGTTTTGTTTTTCACGTTCGCGAGGAGACTCTCGTGTTTGCGAAGAAGGATTTGGCTGCTCGGATTTTGTTCATCGCGTTCGCGAATAAGGAATTTCTGTTGCACAGGGCTAACTTTGGAAGCTTATATCTGACAATCTTTAAGGAATTTGGGGATAATCCAAAAATGAAAGTTGCAACTCTTGATGTCTAGTTTTTAGAAAAGCAAATCATTTTTCATTTAGAGTTTTATACAAAAATTTATGACTATTACACTAGAGGCTGTCTGTAAAGAGTTTGGAAATGGCTATTGAGAAATTTGTTCATCGCGAACGCAAGGGGAAGGTCGCGAACGTGAAGAAGGAAGTCTAGGCAGTGTTATAAGTCCTCTATTTAGGACCTTTGAGCTATTATTTCGTATTTTGAGGTGGGAACCTCGGAATTTGATGATTTTTGAAGCAATTTTCACCATATGGATTGGGGTAAGTGTTCTCTACTTGGTTTTGATTTTATTTCATGAATCTATCTTCATTTTGGCAATTGGTTGATGAATTTTAAAGAGGAAATTGAGGGTTTTTGTCTAAAACTTCATAAAGCTAATTTTCGAGTTTTGAACATCGATTTCGAGTCGGATTTGAGTGAAACTAGTATGATTGGACTCGAAATTGAATGAGTTGTTGGATTTTATGAGTTTTATCGGGTTCCTAGGTGTGGGCCCGGGTTTGACTTTTTGGTTGATTTTGGGCTTTTGAGTAAAGATTCGACGTTTATCAATTGGAATTATTTTCTTAGGATTTATTTGATGTATTTGAGTTATTTTTAGCTAGTTTCGAGTTGTTCAGAGGTCGGTACGCGCGGGATGGCATTTTTGGAGCATCGCTTAGTTTGCTCGGTATTGGATTTGGCTTGTTCAAGATAAGTAACATTTCTAAACTTGGTGCTGAGGGTATGAACCCCTAAATATACGTGATATGTGTTTGGTGTTGAGGTGGTGCACATGCTAGGTGACGGGCGTGTGGGCGTGCACCGTGTGAATTGAGACTCGGTTATTTCTGTGGTACTGTGTAGTTATCTAATCTTATTTGTATCTATGAAATCTCTACGTGCTAGAGTAATTGAGCTGTGATCCATGTTAGAAATCATGTCTAGGCTATATGCTTATCTTGTTGGGACCCACTGAGGTCATTCCTGCTGTTGAGTTATTTGCTTACATTGCAATTACATAGTCATACGCATTCATATCTCAGTCTCAGTTACCATTTATTGATACATCACATCATCATTTTGGGCTAATTTTCATGACATTGTGAGTCCGCACAGGTACCTACTATTTACGAGTGCCGAGTGATTTGGAGGACTGAGTAACTGAGAGGACTGAATGAATTGATACTCTGAGAGTATGCATATGATTTATCACCGAGTTGCATTGCATTCGACATGTACACTTGATATATAGGCATAGAGATACATTTTTCCTCATGTTGTATGATTTTGTATCATTCATGACTTCACATACACATTGACATATAGGTATAGAGATGTACTTTCCCAATGCCATTTGAAAATGAAATATTTACTTGTTGAAAGTTTTGGGAAAAATCACAATTTTACAAACGTACTCATATTTTGGTGATTTCGGTAAAAGATTTAGGTTTTCATTGACATACTTGAAAAGCATGCTTATTTTTCGGAACTGTGAACAAGCTGAGCACTATATCTCTGAGTTACTTCTTTTATCACTTTTATTATGTTGTTATGAATTGTTGTTGGGTATTGGTGTTGGACTCCGACCTTTGTTCCAGCTCGTCACTACTTTCAACCTAAGGTTAGGTTTATTACTAATTGAGTACATGGGGTCGGTTGTACTCATACTAAACTTTTGCACCTTGCGTGCAGATATTGGATGCTGATGTTGTTGTGCACTGATTTGAAGATGTACCTGCGTTCGGTCATAGCTGCCTCTTGATCTTGGTAGCTTTAAAATATTAATATGTTTATGTATATTTCAAACAGATGATGTAATTCATTTCATAGTAGCTTTGTAAATTCTAAATTTTTGAAGCTCATGATTTGTACTACCAGTCCTTGGGAAATTCTTGTATAAAAGCAGTTGTATTTTCATTTCTTTCCTTAATAAATCTCATTTAAATTGGATAGTTATTAATTGACTTACCTGACGGGTTGGGTTTGGTGCCATCACGACTAAGTGAATTTTTGGGTCGTGACAAGGTGGTATCAGAGCTCTAGGTTCATAGGTTCTATAAGTCATGAGCAAGTGTCTAGTAGAGTCTTGCGGATCAGTATGATAACGTCCATACCTATCTTCGAGAGGCTACAAGGCATTTAGGATAAACTTCCCATCTTTCTTTCCTTATCATGCAACATTGATTCAGCTTGAAACATAACTCTTTGAATTCCCTCCACGCATTCGTATTTGTATGTGAGCACTTGGTATCAGCTGTGCATCGCTGTGATTCCATGGAAATGAGGAGCGAGATATGATTTCTGTGTGCTGATGATGGGCCAGTTTGGAGGACCTGAGGCCGGGTTATGATTGTAGCTTGAGCACGGGGATTCCAGTTGTGTGAGCACGTGCTTTTGGACTTATATGTCCGGTTGCGTCCCTATGCGTGGAATTTGTATGATGGGTATGATGTGGCTCCGGGATGTGTCCAGTTGGTTTGATTATGACGAGAATAGTTTGCTTGAGGTATAAAAAGGACTATTGGGTGCTAGATTGCTGTCTTAATGTGACGTATAGTCTCGAGTTATGAGTGTGTTGAAAGATTTTTCATATTATTTGATTGTGGAACGAAGTAGATTTTCATGTCTTGTGTTGAGTTTAGACTCAGAAAGATTAAGCGATTGCTTAGTAGCTGTGGCTGTGAAACGGGATAGAGAGATGTCAGTTTGAGGCTAAGCAGGTGGGTTATCACTTGCACGGTAGTCTACGGATGTGTGATCCTTATGATCTTGTGTGGAGGCTTTCTTTTCTACCACCGGGGTATATGTGTTGAGATTTGAATTTGAATTTAGTTGAGAAAGTTGACCTGATCGTCATGTGGATGTATGCGAGCTTAGTAGATGATTTGAGGTATTGAATGGTTTGTGTTATGTGAGCTTATGAAGGATTGAGTTGAATTTCGGTGCGAGATTATAGCAGTAATGGTGTATGGGTATTGTGAGTTATCGAGTGTTTTGATCTATGACTTTGAGCCAAGTGGGGGAGTTTGCTATCACCGCTTTGATTGCATGATTATGTGTTGTGTCGGTTTCGATTTGAGGTATACTATGAATCAGTTATGACTTGCAAAGACTGGTTTTGAGGATGACTTTAGCAAGGAAATTTCTGGATATGGGATATGTTACACCTTATGGGTATATGGGAATCATGTGATGATTGAATTGTTATTCGTGAAGGATGTAGTGTGTGGGGAGTAGGAATTGCTTGGTTGCTTAAAGGTGTGGATTACTTCTTTGGGTGTCGTTGTGCTAATGGGACACATGTCGTTCGGCCTATTTGGGTGGTGCAATTGAGATTTGAGCAGAGTAGATGACTCTCAGGAAGGATCTAATGGATTCAAGATTTATATATAGCAATTGAGAATTTATTCGGATTTGTATATGGCTAGACTCCGAGATTTGTGTTGGATGGTGTCGGGACTCGCGGTATTTTTGTATCACTATGGGTTCTACATTTCAGTATCAGGAAGGTAAGGAAAATAGTTTCAGGTTCACATAAGGACTCGTCAGAGCGGATGTCTCGATTGTGGTACTTTTGGGGTGCTTGAGAGGGAATATAGCGGCTTATGGACCTTAGGGCGGTGTGGTTTTATTCTAGGATATCGTGGGGTGAGTTTTGTTTGAGGATCATGGTATTATAGTGAGGAGGAGTGTCAACTTGAGGATAATTCGGAAGGAACCTCAGACAAATAGTACAACTTGGTAGTAGACTGGATCAACAAGGTAATAGATATGCTCGGTTCTTTGGGTACTTATGATGTGGTGAGTTTCTACATGTGTTTTCTGGCAATACTCTTGGGTTTGGCGACCAGCGTGGCTTGGTTGAATTAGAGAGATTCAGTTCTAATGGCTTGATTATGTACAAATGGGTTTCGAAGAGTTTTCGATGGTTTCTACCACGATTTGAGAAGGATAATTCCTACCGGCGTGAGGAGCATGTTGCGTATTGTGATTTTCTCTTGGATGAGATCAAATGAAAGATTTCTGACCGATCGGGTATGTATCCTGCAGGACTCAGAGTTGATTATGAGATTCTAGTACTTTTCATATGATGGCATGATAGGTACAACGCGTTGTATGGGATTGAGATTTGCGTGTACAAGGTCACGATTTAGTTTTGAAGGGGAGGTCATAAATTCTTAGACAACATGGATAGTTTCAGGTATTTAGATGGATGTTATAACTACTTGGTAATTTCTGAGAAGGGTGCACATTTCAGAGGGCGCAATGTGTGTTGTCTTACGGATGCTTCATCGGCATTGTGATACTCGCCTAGTTGTTTGACTGCTGATATTCAGATTTTTCTATGTGGCACGGAAGAATTTTAGAAGTATTTCTCATGGGATTATCGTGTGTGAGAGATGTGTTAGACATTCGGGTGATGGAGTTAGAATCGGATATGGTGATTCATGTGTTCTATGAACTTGGAGACCAGGAATTCTCAGAAATAGATTGTTTCGTGGTTGTGGAATGTGAAGATGTGGCCGAAGCTAGCCAGATGATAGTATGTGTTATGGTTCAGTCATTATGGACTTTCGGAGGGTTATGTATCTATTTGTGGGGGATTAGAGTGGATTTGGGGTCCATTGGCAGGCCCAATGAGGATGTGTATTCTACAACGGGTCGGATTTGGTTGACTCTATACTGCTGTTGTTGAGGGATGTGCCATTAGTTATAGTTGAGCTTATTCGTGTTCTGAGATGTTCTATGAGTTACCCTTCTATGTTACGAGGGGTTGGGATCCGTCGGTTATAGGTACACATGGTGCGGTCCTATTTGGGCCTTATAGCGAAATTCGAGCAAGATGGATATTAGGGTGTTGAATGGTTGATTGTGCCTTGGTTATGTTCTCTTCGGACTGTGATATGTTGTGCTATTTGCTTCTCCGTGGTTGCGGTCATGCACATTGGGTACTTGATGACAAATTGCGTGTGGTTATTGATTGTGAGCATTGTGGCTAAGGTATATCATGTGGACTAGTGTTTGGATTGGGTCATGCATTGCAATGAAGTTAAGTTGGGATATGATCCTTTGTGTTAGATTCGTGAGTCTTGGTTCTACCATGTATGATAGGATCATAGCATTGCGGTTGTGGTAGTACTTGTTGAGTTTGCGGGGCGGTTCTCTCAATTCAGTCATTTTCCACTTTGGGTACATTTGAGTTGTTGCTTATTGGTGCACGGATTGCACAGTTCGTGATTCTAGGTAGTATTGGTGTGGCATGTCAATAGGATAGTTGGGCTTGATAAAGTAAGGTCATTAGACCTAGAATGGTTGCCATAGGATCTGATTGCTGTATATTTGGAAGGATAATGTTGCTGATCAGCTTAGAAATTGGCTATAGTTTTTGTCGAAGGAGAGGGAGCTTCATGGCATGTTGATCTGATAAGTAGTTATAAGTTTCTGCGTGTTTTTTCCATTATTGGCAGTGTACGAAGTTTTTAGAACGAGATTTTGTTTGATACGAGATTTATTACCGGTGCCGAGTTTGCTTCGAGCAGTTATTGTGGTTGGAATTATTACTATGAGTATTTGAGTTATGTGGTATATCATGTGATTGCATCTTGGGTTATGGTTGTGGCTTAATACAGCTTGTTCACACTTATACAGTCTGTAGATGCGAGATTCAGATCTTATGGAAATTCTGGATGTTGGGAATTGGATTCTGTGGTTTACGGGCTAAAGTTGAAGTAATGATCTTAAGTTATGTTGCGTTTTCAGGCCTATATGGAATAGGGTGATGTGGGATCAACCCCAAGTATGTGCGTGGTAAGATTACACGAAGGTTTGATGGCTTTGGAACGACTCTCTGCACGTTCAAGGACGAACATATGTTTAAGTGGGGGAGGATGTAACCACCGACCGGTCGTTTCGAGCATCTGCACTTCGCTCGGTAGTTTAAGGGCAGAGGTAGCTCCATATGGTATATTATGACTTGTGCAAATCGTCAGTTTTGGTTTTCATGTTATTCGGAATTGCTTTGGAAGAATGAATTTCATTGTTGAAGCTTTAAGTAGGAAGAGTTGACCAAGTTTATCTTTTTAGCAGTTGACCTCAAATTGGAGTTTTGATAGTTCCGTTAGGTCCAGATGGTGATTTTGGACTCCGGCGTATGCCCGGATTTGCATTTGGATATTTCTAGAAGGATTCGACACTAATTGGCGGAAATTTAAAGGTTTGGAAGTTCATAAGTTTGACCGAGAGTTGACTTTGATGATATCGGATTTAGATTGTGGTTCCGTGAATTAGAATATCTTCGTTATGTCATTTGAGACTTGTGTGCAAAATTTGGATTCATTCCGGGTTGATTTGATATGTTTCGGCACGAGTTTTAGAAGTTGAAAGATTCAAAGTTCATTATGTTTGATTTGAGGTGCGATTCGTTATTTCGATGTTGTCATGCGTGATTTGAGGCCTCGAGTAGGTTCGCGTTATGTTATTGGACTTGTTGGTATATTTGGTTGGGGTCCCCGGGGCCTCGGGTATGTTTCGGGTGTTATCGGATCATTTTAGGTTACTTTAGATGCTAGTTTTTTGATGTCTGGTTTTGTTCTTCGCGTTCGCGAGGAGACTCTTGCATTCACGAAGAAGGATTTGGCTACAGGGATTTTGTTCTTCGCGTTCGCGAATACGGAATTTCTGCTGCACAAGGCTGATTTTGGAAGCTTATATCTTACAATCTATAAGGAATTTGGAGATGATCCAAAAATAAAGATGTAGCTCTTGTTGTTTAGTTTTAAAATATCAAACCATTTCTCATTTGGAGTTGTATACAAAACGTTATGACCATTATACTAGAGGCTATATGAGAAGAGTTTGAAAATGGCTATTGAGAAATTTGTTCATCGCGAACGCAAGAGGAAGGTCGCGAACGTGAAGAAGGAAGTCTAGGCAGTGTTATAAGTCCTCTATTTAGGACCTTTGAGCTATTATTTCATATTTTGAGGTGGGAACCTCGGAATTTGACGATTTTTGAAGCAATTTTCACCATATGGATTGGGGTAAGTATTGTCTACTTGGTTTTGATTTTATTTCATGAATCTATCTTCATTTTGGCAATTGGTTGATGAATTTTAAAGAGGAAATTGGGGGTTTTTGTCTAAAACTTCATAAAGCTAATTTTCGAGTTTTGAACATCGATTTCGAGTCGGATTTGAGTGAAACTAGTATGATTGGACTCGAAATTGAATGAGTTGTTGGATTTTGTGAGTTTTGTCGGGTTCCTAAGTGCGGGCCCGGGTTTGACTTTTTGGTTGATTTTGGGCTTTTGAGTAAAGATTCGACGTTTATCAATTGGAATTGTTTTCTTAGGCTTTATTTTATGTATTTGAGTTACTTTTAGCTAGTTTCGAGCTGTTCGGAGGTCGATACGCGCGGGATGGCATTTTGGAGCATCGCTTAGTTTGCTCGGTATTGGATTTGGCTTGTTCAAGATAAGTAACATTTCTAAACTTAGTGCTGAGGGTATGAACCCCTAAATATACGTGATATGTGTTTGGTGTTGAGGTGGTGCACATGCTAGGTGACGGGCGTGTGGGCGTGCACCGTGTGAATTGAGACTCGGTTATTTCTGTGGTACTGTGTAGTTATCTTATCTTATTTGTATCTATGAAATATCTACGTGCTAGAGTAATTGAGCTGTGATCCATGTTAGAAACCATGTCTAGGATATATGCTTATCCTGTTGGGACCCACTGAGGTCATTCCTGCTGTAGAGTTATTTGCTTACATTGCAATTACATAGTCATACGCATTCATATCTCAGTCGCAGTTACCATTTATTGATACATCACATCATCATTTTGGGCTAATTTTCATGACATTGTGAGCACGAGAGACTGGAGAGATTGATGACTGAGTGAGGCCGAGGGCCTGATGGTGAGGATATTGATGGGATCGGGCTGCATGCCGCAGCAGGTATTATTGATTTATGATGAGATTGGGCTACACGCCGCAACATGTTTTATTGATTTTTGCTATGATTGGCTTGTTATAGCACTTGGGCTGAAGGAGCCCCTCAGGAGTTTGTACACACCCCCAGTGAGCGCAAGTACCTGCTGAGTGCGAGTGCCGAGAGCGAGGGCCAAGTGATTGGGAAGACTGAGTGACTGTGAGGACTGAGTGACTGGAAGGACTGAGTGAATTGATACTCTGAGAGTATGCATATGGTTTATCACTGAGTTGCATCGCATTCGACATGCACATTTGACATACATACATAGAGATGCATTTTTCCTTATGCTGTGCGGTATTGCGTCATTCATGACTTCACATACACATTGACATGTAGGCATAGAGATTTACTTTTCTTGTGCCATTTGAAAATGAAACATTTACGTGTTGAAAGTTTTGGAAAAAATCACCGTTTTACAAACGTACTCATATTTTGGTGATTTTGGTAAAAGATTTGGATTTTCACTGATATACTTGAAAAGCTTTTCGGAATTGTGAACAAGATGAGCACTATATCTCTGAGTTATTTCTTTTATCTCTTTTATTATGTTGTTATGAATTATTGTTGGCTATTGGTGGTGGATTCTAACCTTTATTCCAGCTCGTCACTACTTTCAACCTAAGGTTAGGTTTGTTACTTATTGAGTACATGGGGTCCGTTGTACTCATACTACAATTCTGCACCTTACGTGCAGATGTTGGATGCTGATATTGCTGTGCACGGCAGGAGTAGGATTTGAAGATGTACCTGTGTTCTGGTCATAGCTGCCTCTTGATCTTGGTAGCTTTAGAATATTTGTCTGTTCATGTATATTTCAAACAGATGATGTACTTTATTTCATACTAGCTTTGTAAATTCTAAATCTTAGAAGCTCATGATTTGTATTGCCAGTCCTTGTAAAATTCTTGTATAAAAGCAGTTGTATTTTTATTTCTTTTTTTAATAAATCTCATTTAAATTAGACAGTTGTTAATTGGCTTACCTAACGGGTTAGGTTAGATGCTATTACGACTAGGTGAATTTTTGGATTGTGACACCCATCGATACGAACTAGTCTAACAATCATGAAAACCAATAAAAATATACTCCAACATCATAATTAATTTATTTATAGTAATCCCAACTCCGCTCGAAAAGTCAATAAAGTCAACCCTCGGGCCCACGTGCCCCGATTCTAAAAATTTTCAAAGATAAACTTTACCCATAGCATTACGA
Organism: Nicotiana obtusifolia; assembly: GCA_002018475.1. Taxonomy (NCBI): domain Eukaryota; kingdom Viridiplantae; phylum Streptophyta; class Magnoliopsida; order Solanales; family Solanaceae; genus Nicotiana; species Nicotiana obtusifolia. The sequence continues at coordinate 83,552 of MCJB01050530.1, forward strand.
AATCAGTTATATGATTTATTCCAAATTCCATATTCAATTTCGTGGTAAAAATTCAAAAATATCAAATTCTAGGTTTTCTCCAAAATCCCACAATTTTCCATGTTAAATCCTTATAGAATCCGTGTAATTAACTTACAATACGTAGGAATTACTTACCTTGCAATAGGTGATGAATATCTTCCCTCCAAGAGCTCCAAGAATCGTCCAACCAAATAAAAAAGTGAGAGAAATGAGCTAAGTTCCGAAATAAACTCAGTGCCCATGTCCTTCCTCTCGCGATCGCAGAATAACCCTTGCGATCGCGAAGGCCAAACAGCCCTGCCCCCAAAATCTCTTCTTCGCGGACGTGACTCCCAGAACATGACCGCGTTGCCCAGCCACTTCCTCTTTCGCGATCGCGAGCCCCACTACGCGATCACATAGAACAACTCTTCCCAAATAGGCCAGCCCCGTTAACTCAGCGCATTCGCGATAGCTCCCATGCGAATGCGAAGAACCTCCAGCTCAACCTCAGCGAACGTGACACCATTTACGCGATCGCGTAGAACAAAAATTCCACTAGTCCACTTAACCCATTGTGATCTCGGCCCTCTTCTCGCGATCGCGGAAGAGGAAACCAGATGCCCAGAAACCAACAATTCCACTAAGTCCAATATTAGTCCGAACTCGATCCAAGACACACCCGAGACCGTCGGGACCCTGTCCAATCACACCAACAAGTCTAAAAATATAACACGAACTTAGTCGAAGCCTCCAATCACGTCAAACAACATCAAAACTACAAATCGACGATCGAAATTTTTCTTTAAACTTTCAAACATTCAAACTTCGCCAAACGCGTTCGAATTATACTTAAACATCTCGGAATAATGCTAAATTTTGCGTGCAAGTTACAAATTATGATTCCAACCTATTCCAAGGCTTAGAACTTCGACCGGACATCGATAACACCAAAATTCATTTCAAATCAACCTTAAGAATTTCTTAAACTTCTAAAATGCCAACCTTCCATAATAGGCGCCGAAATGTTCCCAGACCACCTGATACTCAACCCTAACATATGCCCAAAGTCCAAAATCATCATACGAACCTATTGGAACCTTCAAATCCCGATTCCAAGGTCTTTTACTCAAAAGTCAAACTTTAGTCAATTCTTTCACTTAAAGATTTCGAAATTAGAATTTTCTTTCCAGATCAACTCTGAACTTTCCGAAATTCAATTCCAACCACACGTACAAGTCCTAATACCTGAAGTGAAGCTACCCAAGGCCTCAAACCACCGAACGACATGCTAGAGCTCAAAATGACCGATCGGATCGTTGCAGAAGTTGCCGTTGCCACTTGAATAGAGTATATGGAAGTAAGGTTACGTTTAAAAATGATACTACTATGCGGAAAAAACCAAAATGAATTTTTTAAATGACCTTTTAAAATTGTATATTAATTGTTAAATCCCCTTAAAATAATAAAATAGTTTAGTAAAGTACTAAAAAGAATTAAAAAGTTGTTTTATATTTCAAATATAAATTTCATACGTGACATATACTCGATCTTTTTCTGAATATTTTTTATTCAAATTTCTGATTTCTCCCATAGTGTATTAATTCGTGCATCAACAGATAGCCACACCTCATGTATCATGTGGCATGGACAACAATTCAGAAAAATCACTTCAGCTTTGTCCTGGGGCCTTAAAAACTCAAATTTGGTACTACTAGCATTTATTTGGCGATTTGATGTTTGGACCCAAATAATGTGTGGAGACACTTCAAATCTAAGTTGCCGGACATGTCAATTTTTTTTTGTCGATAGCTCGGTGGAGCAAAGAAAATAGTATGAGCTACCCTCATTTGCCCTTGAAAAGGGGTTGAATTATATTAATTGATTTTGGTTTAAAAGCAGTTCGATTTTTTTTTTCCAAAATACGTTTTAAGGTTTTGAAACTTTAATTTTCCAATCAAATGCTTCCAGAGAAATTCTTTTTAGTTTTTTCTTTAGTTTTACAGAAAATGAAAACTTTTATGGAGAAAAAATTCTGCACTTGTTTTTTAAATAGAGATGAGAGGTAGTGTCGACCAGATATAAGAAAGATCAAACAGCCTTTTCCTATCATTTATCAACTAAAAATAATATTAAAGACATGTAATTTCTTAAACTAATCTCACTGTAAATGCATAAAAAGAAAAGTGAATTAATATCCATCTGACTTATAAGAAATTGTGTATAGTTAATTTGATGTCTGGCCAAGAATTTTCGTGCAACTGTACTTTTTGTAGGTCCTGTTGTTCTAGCAATGGCTAGTTTTTTCCGATTTAAGTCATATGTAGTGATAATGTATTGAGAGTCAAGGGTCAAAGTGTAATTGAGGGAAGTTTAGGGTAGTTAGTTGTGTGTAAATGAGGGGGTTAGTTAGGCACGTGAGGGGATGTTATATAACACAGTGATCTGGAAATCAGATTCACTCGAACATACCCGCCCTTTTCTCTAGTCTGTACCCAGCTCATCTCTTCTTTCTAGATTCTTTCAAAATTGATCAATGAGAATTGCACTTGCATGTGTTGTGAGTTGTTTCCATTACTCGATTTAGCTCAAGTTAACATGGTATCATAGTAGCGATTTTGAAATCAGGGCTCTGACGCAACTTCCGGCTACCATTGAAGGGAGCTTTGGCGAAATCGACTGTTTTTGACTCAATCGCGATGGCAAGAAATGAGGTATCCTCACTCGAACACAATCATCCGTTATGTCTTCAAGCGGCAGATGCACTAGGACTAGTTTTAGTTCCAATCAAATTGACAGGGCCTGAGAATTACACCTTGTGGAGTAGGGCAATGAAGCTAGCTCTTTGACCAAAAGTAAGCTTGGATTCGTTGACGGAACTTGTGTGAAAAGCATGTTCAGGGGTGAACTCGTAGAACAATGGGAGAAGGGCAACGCAATTGTACTTTCATGGATTGGTAGTACTATTGCAGCTGAGTTAATGCCTAGCATCATGTTTGCGTCTAGTGCGAAGAAATTATAGGGTGATTTCAAGGAAAGGTTTGATAGATGCAGTTTGACTAGAATATATCATCCATGGATAGAAATTGCAAATCTGAAACAGGGTACAGATTCTGTAACTACTTACTACTCAAAGATGAATGACCTATGGAGTGAGCTAGATGTGTTAGTTTCCTTTATCTACATGTGATTGTGAAGAAGCTAGGCCATCCGTAGAACATCTAGCTAATCAGAGGTTACTACAATTTTTAACGGGATTGAACGAAAGCTATAGTAATGTGAGGAGTAATGTACTATTGAGAAGACCTGTAGTTACTGTAAATGAGGCATATGCCATAGTAACACAGGAAAAGAGTCAAAGATCCTTGGGTGTTTGTGATATAAATAAGGATCCTTTAACTATGTTAGCAGGAGGACCTAAAGTTTCAAGCCTAAGATAACATGGCTAGTCTGTGAGCATTGTGGATATAAAGGACACCTAAAGAAAAACTATTATAAAATTGTTGGATATCCGGATAATTTCAAAAGTAAAAAGAAACCAGTAGGAACATGAGGAAGAACCTATGTCAACAATGCAGTCGTAGAGGAAAGCAATAGTGATGGAAACCTTCCCCAAGGACACTTCCTAACAGAAGAACAATATAAACAACTGGTGGGATTGCTGAACAAACCATCTAGTGGTGAGAGCTCTGTCAACATGGCAGGTACTGTTGCTTTATTATCTAGTACTTCTTTAAGAGAGTGGTTAGTAGACTCTGTAGCAACACACCACATTACTTGCAATAAGGAGGTTTTGAATAATACAAAAGGATTAGAGACAAAGGAAGGGAATTGTGTGCAATTATCAACAAGAAGTAGAGCTGAGATAACACATACAGTGGATGCGGTGATTTTAGGAGATCAGCGCGTTAAGGATGTCTTATATGTGCCAGATTTTAAGTTTAATCTATTATCTGTAGCAAAGTTAACAAAGGACCTTAGATGTTTTGTTGGATTTTACCCTGACTTCTGTAGCAAAGTTAACAAAGGTCTCGAGAAGCTTCGTAATGTGTATTATGACTTGCGCGTGTGGTCGAGATTGGATTTCATATAATTCAGGAATTAATTAGAAGAACAATTCCTATTTTGAAGTTTAAATGAAAAGAGTTGATCGGAGTTTGACCTTTGAGAAAACGACTCCGAAATGAAAATTTATGGTTCCAATATTGGACTTATGCGTGCGTCTTAATTTGGATTTGGAGGTCCGTAGTGTAATTTGAAGCATTTCGGTGAAATTGAAAAGTTGAAGTTATTAGAAGGTTGAGGGGTTTGAGCGAGAGTTGACTTTGGCATATTGGGTTCAGAATGTGATTGCGAGAGTTATATTAGCTCCGTTATGTCATTTGGAACTTGCATGCAAAATTTGACGTCATTCCGGGTTGATTTGATATGTTTCGGCATGAGATTTAGAAGTTGGAATATTTAAAATTTTATAAGTTCGATTCATGGTACGATTTGTAGTTCTGACGTTGTTTGATGTAATTTGGAACCTCGAGCGGGTCCGTATTAGGTTATGGAACTTGTTGGTATGCTTGGATGGGGTCTCGGGGGCCCCGGGTATGTTTCGGACGAGTTTCAGATGATTTTCATGCTTGTGATCAGGTCTGGTTCTGGTGCTTCACACCTGTGACATCTTGGAGCGCAGGTGCGACTCCGCTTCTGCGTGAGCCTGGCTGCTTCTGCGATTGTTTTGGCCTGGGGGGGAGCTCGCTTCTGCGAAGTTTGGGCATGCAGGTGCGATGTCCGCCTTTGCGGCCCAGCGATCGCTCCGCTTCTGCGGAGTCGCAGGTGCGGCTTACTTTTGCGCAGGTGCGGCCACTGGGCTGGCCAGTTGAGTTCGCAGATGCGAACATTTTCTCGTAAATGCGAGAGCGCATATGAGCTTTCTTGTCCACAAATGCAGACGTGCTAGGCAAAATCATATAAGTCGAGGGTTTGGCAATTTTTACCATATTTTGAGCTGTAGACCTCGATTTTGAGAGATATTTTGTGGGTTTTTCAAGTCAATCATTAGGGTAAGTGTTCTTCACCCAGAATTTATTATATACCATGATCCCATATTTATTTTTATCTTATAATTAGTGTTTTGAGTTGAGGAAAATGAGAAGTTTTGAAGAAATCTTTTAAAATGTAAAAGGATGAATATAAGGACGAATTGATGTCGGAAATTGATAATTTTGGTATCGTTGAACTCATATCGTAATGGGTGTTTGGATTTTGTAAATTTTATCGGGTTCCGAGGTGCGGGCTGGGGGGTTGACTTTTGGGTTTACTTTTTAGTTTTAATTAAAGATCGAAGCTTTATTATCTGGAATTTGTTTTCTATGAGTTTTAATTATGGATTGAAGTTATTTTGGCTAGATTTGAGCCATCCGGAGGTTGTTTCACTTGAGCGGGCCATTTTAGAGTATCGGTCTTGCTTTTTTGAGGTAAGTATCTTGCCTAACTTTGTGTGGGGGAACTATCCCTTAGGATTTGAGTCTTTGGTGCTAATTGTGTCATCTGAAGTCCGTGTACGCAAGGTGACGAGTACGTGCTCGGGCTTATTTGTGGAAAGTTTTGTTATATATGATTATTTTGTTATGTTAAGTTCCCCATTTACTAGTTTCACCTCTATGTATCTTAATTGAAATTAATTGCTTCACGTTCCTACCTTATTGTCTATTTGACTCTTGTGTGCCTTAACTGAAGTTGTTGCCTCTTCGATTGCCATGCTATCCTTTTCCAATTGCCTATCCTTAATTGAAATTATTGTTATCTCTTCTGTAATTGTCTATCCTTATTTGAGGTTACAATTATCTTTTCCGTTGCTTATCCTTAATTGAATTTATTGTATCTCTTCGTAATTGCTCAATCCTAAATGAAGTTTAGTTATCCTTTATCGTATTTGCCTCATTCTTATTTGGAATTATTGCCTCATGTTATCTCCCTTGTTGTCGAACTGTACTTTTGTGGAATCATTTATTACATATTATTTTTCCCTTGTTGAGCTATTCTTATTGAGATTAGTATTTCCTATTGTGTTTATTCTTTGTGAGCTCGTTCTATTGCTTCTTTGTGATCCAAAGATCTTGAATTGATATACTTGCCGTATTCTCGAGTTATTGTTGTTGTTGCTATTGTACTCAGTTTGTTGAGCCGAGGGCTATGCGCGGTTGTGGTATTGACACTGTTTAGAGGAAATATTGTGGAATATGGTCACATGTTGTGAAAGTCATTCTACTGTGATGTTGTGTTTTTGGCACGTGGTATTGTTGGGAGGTTTTATTCGGGTGTTCGCACGAGGTTTCTGCCGTGCTATTGTTACTATTGATGATGCACATGTAGCGTGACAAGGTGGGCTATATCTGCGTGTTTGCGCACGTGGCGAGACAAGGTGGGCTATGTCAGGGATTGATTTGTGATGACTGAGGGCATTGTTGTTGTTGATATTTGTATAGTGGTGTGCCTAACTTGTGTGCGTTTTACCTTGTGCAAATTGTGGGAATCGTTTCTTATGTACCGTGCATTCCTCTACTCTTACTCTTTGGCCTGAACTGTGATGGAACACTTGCACAAGCATACACGTAATTAATCACCCCTATCAGTTTAAGAAGGTGGATCCTGATGTTATTGATCATTCATACATACCCTCGTCTACTTGCTTTCTATGTGAGAATTGTTCTATTGGCACATGCGTCGTCCATGCAGTTACCAGTTGTAATAAGGGCACAAGATGCCAAGTGATTGGGGTTCAAAAATTGGGACTCGTGAATTGTGAATATTTTTGAGGTTTGGTACCTCGTGGGAATTGTTGGATAAACCTGGTGTGAAAGCGGTTATTCTTACCGAGTTGCTACTTGTCTTTCCTTTATTTGTTTTTCACCGGATTTAAACTGTGTCCAGCTTACTCTATTGTGTTATTACTTGTGGTGTTCAGCTGCTAATTGTTGCGTATATTTTCTATTGCGAGCACCATATTACTCATCATGCGTAGTTCTGCAGAGATATCGTACTTTGTTAGTTCTATACCTATAGTTGTTCAGGTTATCTAGTCCAGTAGGTGTCCTGACTGTCCCTCGTCACTATTCCACTGAGGTTAGTCTTGATACTTACTGGGTACCATTGTGGTGTTCTCATACTATGCTTCTGGACATTTTTGTACAGATCCAAGTAAATTCGGAGTCAGTCAATCTCTAGCTAGCGGTACGGACCTTGCCGTAGAGACTCAAGGTAAACCTACTGCTGCTTTCACACGCCTCGGAGATGTTCTTTTTATACATATTGCAGTAGCAGGCCAGGCACTGGTCTTTCTATCTTCTGGCTGTTCCCAGAAGGAATTTCCGAGCTTTTGAAAATAATCTACGAAGAAAGGAGGGGAAAGGGCAGATCAACCAAAGATCCTACTCCTCTTAGAAAGGGGAATGAATCATTTTTCCGATTTTTCATTTTGTTTTAAGGCCCCGGGTTCAAGCTTTCCCCAGCCCCTTCTCATCAATGGACTCCTGACGTATACGAAGGAGTGCGGTTCGTTCGAGAAATTCCTACCTCTCTATCTATCTCTGAGATGTTTGGATTTTTCAAAACTCCATGGACATGCAGAAGAGAAATGCTATCCCCACTCGGACCAAGACAGAACTTTTACTTGTTCAAATAACAATTAAGGTGAAGCAGGGTAAAACACTTACCCAAGTTTTTATTTTTTCAAAATAAAAGAATAGGTAAAAATTTTAATTTCAATTGAAAAAAAAAGTTAAACGGAATTTGATTCATTTATCATTACAAACAGACAACACTAACAAAAATGTAGGCCCTTTTGAGATATTGGTGTCCTACAGTTGGATCTGTTCGAAATGATTTAAATAAGAAAGGTTACATCGCCAAATAAACGTGCTGCATTTTATATGAGTTTCGTTTTTGTCGGTATTGTATTTTATTTGTGTTCGTCCATCCTCGGTGACATTTAAACACCTACCATGTTCTTGCAGTACTTCTCTCCCCAGTGACTAGCAAAAATAGCCCATGCAAATATGATCTGCAATTTTTATGCAAATTAATTTAGGCATAGTTGTCAACATATTTAAAAGGATCAAATAATCTTTTTATTGTTTATGTATTAGATATAGCCATAGCAAAGGAGCAAAAAGTTCTCTTAATTTTATTTGATAGTTAAATAAATTAAAGAAATTAAAATTTGATTAGAATTGAGCAAATTAAGCTATGAATCATTGTTTAGTTCATCTTATTATCCCAATTCAGCCAGAATAACCTTTGGGCTGGTATTAACCAAGTTATTGATTCAGTTTATTTTTGTTCACTGAAATTCAGTCCAAATCTCCATTTGAGACGCCCTAATTACTAACGTCGTTTCTTGGTGATGTAATCTTGGCAATCGGATATATAACCACTGATCTTGTCTGAGAGTACGTATCGGCGTAGCTATGGGAACTCGAACACAATTATTTTATTACTAGGAGTGCTCGTTCTAGCGCTAGAGCCCCTTCATCTTTTGGCTTCAGATCACATGTCCACAAAACTCGTGCACTATTTTAGTTTTTTTAAAAAGTTGTCCTCTCTAGCTTGGTGTAAGTAACGCAATTCCATGAAATGTTAAGGAACACATGAGCTGCCTGCAACCCAAAGTGCTTTTGTCTTCTACTCACAATTTCAGCTATATATGTCTGTTTCCTACTTTCATTTCCTCCCAATTCGTTCAATGTATTTATTTCAGCGCCTTTTTTGTATAGATCACACTTTGGTTTTCATAAATAACTTTGTTAGTCAGCAAACGAAAAAAAGAAAAGAAAAAAAAAACAGGTATAACTTCTTCGTACATTAACATGGATATAAAAGAACATATGTAGTGTTAAATCATTTAAATGATACTAGTAGTAGTTGAAGTAGTTGAAGCTAGTAATATAGAAAACAAAGTAACTTGCTATATACTATATATTAAAACAAACTGAAGGTGGAAAAGTCTTTACGTACAGTATTGTAAAGTATACTTTAGAGTTTAGTATAAGCAAAATCCGAAAAACTATTACGTACGCTTTTAACTCAATAGACAAGAAAACAAAATAGAAAAGAAAAAGATAAATACTAGTAGTAGCAAATGTTAATTAGATTGTTAGGTCTTTGTCACTTGCCATCTGAGCCATATATATAATTCCTTTCTCCCCCGTTTATCTTCTGCAACAAATGTCCAGAGATGACGAAACTTCAAGTGGTATCTACATGTGTAATTATGCCAGGCGAACCCACAGACAGAAACTCTCCTACCAAAAATATTCACTTAACTCCATGGGATCTTCAACTCCTCACAGTAGATCCAATCCAAAAAGGACTACTTTTCCGAAAACCAAATCCTCAGCAACATAGAGAGTTAGCAACATCGTCAGAAATCATCAATCACCTTAAAACCTCACTCTCTGATACTCTAAATTTTTTTCCTCTCCTAGCCGGTCGACTTGCTGCTTGTAAAAACAGTGACAACACCTTATCTTTCTTTATTAATTGCAGCAATGAAGGAGCTGAATTCACTCACGCCACTGCACCAGGCTTCACTGTGGCTGATATCGTGGAGCCAACTTATGTGCCAAAGATTGTCAAATCATTCTTTCCACTGAATGGAGTTCGCAACTATGAAGGTTTTTTCAATTGAATGGATATATTAAATCGTCTAAAAATTTAATAAGAGAGCATATGTTTAATTAGATGTTACTCCCTCCGTCTAGTTTGTGTGAACCTTTTCAAATATTGCTGGTTAAACTGGCTAATTGTTGGCCTAAAATAGAATTTTTAAAATAAAATTTATTGTATTTAGGTAATACATAAAAAAATATTATAAGTCACAATAATTAAAGATAATCTTATTTGACTCATCAAATAACAATAGTGTCAAAATAAGACATAAGGAGTACTTAATTATGTACTTCAATATGCCTCTCATGTACCGGTCTAGTTCTCTTTCATGGGCCAAATACGTAAAAAAAAAAAAAAATATTTTGCTTTTCTAGGCTGGGGTGTTTAAATTTCTTACCTCTATTTGCGCTAATATCATATTAAATTATGTGAGTTATCTCACTTAAAAGTTTAAATTATTATACACAGAATATATATTTATTTACTTATTACTCTATACCTAATTATGTTATGTTTCTAACAGGTGTTTCTAAACCTTTGTTGGCCGTGCAAGTCACTGAGCTAGTGGATGGATTCTTCATTGGATGCACTATCAATCATTGTGTAGCCGATGGGACTTCTTTCTGGCATTTCTTCAATTCTTGGTCCGAAATATCCCGCACTAGAAGTTCTAATCTTACAGTGAATAAACTGCCGGTCCTAGAACGTTGGTTTCCTAAATGTACTACTTCCCCAATTCATGTCACTTTACCTAAGGAACATCTGTACGATGAATTTGATCCACCTTTGTTAGAAGAAAGAGTTTTCCATTTTAGCAAGGAGAAAATAGCTCAGCTCAAAGCCAAAGCCAACTCGGAGTTTGGAACCGACCAAAACACTTGTATCTCTTCTTTGCAAGCCGTTTTGGCTCATCTATGGCAATCTGTTATTCGTTGCCGTAGAGGTGTAAACGCTGATGAAAAATTTAGTTTCAAAATACTTATAGGTGCAAGGCCAAGGGTTCAGCCGCCTTTACGTGAAGGCTATTTTGGAAATGCAGTCCATTTTGCGAACGTGACAACCACAGCCAGAGAGTTGCTAGAGAATAGTTCGGGTGAGTGACAGATGTATAGTTTAAGGAATGATTCAATTGAAGCCACAATCTTATATTCTTCTTTTGTTTCAAATTATGTGATACGCTTCATATTTGGATAATCACGCGAGATTTTCTTTGACCAAATATTTTGTATGACTTTTAAATATTTGAATTTTTAATTATTATGACTTTTAGTGTTTTTTTTATGTAGTTTTCAAATATGTATCTTTTTCAAATAATTTAAAGATTCTATATTCGAACTTGCAGTCAGAAGTTTGAGTCTCGAAATTGGAATCACATAATTTAATTGGCTCTGAGGACTAATTAAATGTTATGTTTTGAATTTATATTTTCAAAATTTTTTAGAGCATATAAATTAAATTCGGACTTCATTTCTGGTTCAGGTTGGGCCGCTTTGCAAATGAATAAGGTGGTAGCCATGCAATCCCACGAAGAAGTTATGAACTTTTACCAAAGTTGGGTGAAAAATCCAAAGATAGTGAAAAAGAGTGAGTTGGTGACTAATAGCTTGATTGCTAGCAGCTCGCCGCGTTTCGACGTGTACGGCAATGATTTTGGATGGGGGGGGCCAATTGCTGTGAGAAGTGGGGCTGGAAACAAACATGATGGGAAAATGACAATTTTTAGTGGTGTGGAAGAAGGAAGTATCGACATTGAAGCTTGTTTGACCCCTGAAACTTCGCATGCTATGGGAGAAGATGCAAAATTCATGGAAGCTGTTACCGTTTGAAGTTTTCACGAAAATTATAATGTAATAACGGAGATTAATGCTTCACAAAAGCGTGGGGAATAAGTTCTATATATATGTAACAAGTATGTCAGGTTTTTTATTTTTTATATAATAAACCAATAAATAGAAGTAAATTAAAGTTGCATTGAGATAAGTAGAAATTATTTGTGATGTTTGATTTATCAAATTAACTTTTGACAAGCTATTTCAATATCCTTTCAAAATAATGCGTAAACACAATTAATATTTCAGTCTCGAGTTATTTAAATTGCACGACTTGATCACATAAAAAGCTTGAGAGTGTGCACTTGAAGATCATTCTTCTGCAAGTGCCATTAGTTACTGTTCCAACACAACCAAACGAGAACACTATATCAGAAACATTGTAATTCGGAATAAGTAATAGTTTTCAATTCATATGACCACCTCTCAGACACAATTTTTACGTCTCATTTTATCCGCAAAGATTATTAGGGTAAAAGTTGAAACTCAATTCTATTTTGAATAAAAATTTAATTATTAAACTTATTTTTAAATTTTTTTATTTATAAAAAGTTGATTCGTAATTGTTGGCCAATCCTAATTAAAAGAGGTTTCTTTGTGAGCTCTTCATAATAGGTCAGTTCATTCCAAGAATTCGAAAGAAAGTAAAGATAACAGCGTCCTTTTATTTTGGTAACATATCTAATCAAAATGATAGAAATTGAAGAGTTGTATGACCATCCACGTAAGTGCAATAGGCGTGAAGGTAAATGAAGCATAGAGAATTCAAGCAAGTATTACGTAGTTTCTAGTAGAGTAGCAGGTGTACATTGGCGGATATTAATGAGACGACAAGAAGTGACTAGACTATAGCAAAAGCCAAAAAAACAATTGAGAGGTGATTATCACGGGTTAATGTAAGTCGGGTTGGTTTCGATTTTTTGACAAATCAAATTAATTATTTTGAATTTGTAAAATATAAATCAAATCAAATCAAATCAACAGAAGTCAAATTTTTTACTCTTAGGTTTTTTTTGGTTTTTTGAAAATTTTCCGGTAAAATCTTCATATCATAAAATATATAACTTGTGCTCTAATATTTTTTAGGTCTAGTAGGATAAAACTATTTAAGATATTATTGTCACAATCAAAAACTCAACATGTCGTGATGGCGCCTATCATGATACTAGACAAGCCGACAACTCACTTATTCCAACACTTTCAAATTTAAAATATCCTAAAACAGGTTTAAATAAATGAAAATCTCATAAAACAGGATGAAACGTCACAACTCAATACAAAAATTCTCAAAACCTAGGTCTCACTGAGTACATGAGCACCTATAATGTAACACAGTCTATATACTGTCTAAGAAAGTAGAACAGAATAATCAAAAACTGAGAAATAGGGGAGGAGAGTCAAGGTCGGCGGACGCCGAAGTAGCTATCTGCACACGAAGCGCAGGGTGTAGTGTGAGTAAAACCAACTCAATAAGTATCTCAAATAAACAAGGCAAGGTAAGAGAAGCTTAAATTATTAAGGATACTAGTTATTTCAGTGTAATTCTTCCTTTTGGACCAGAACAATATCTAAAACTAGCTCATAAGGCTTCGTGAGAAGAATATCTGTGTGTGCACGTGCATTATTTTTCAAATACTCTGCTCAAACAGTATTATGGCATGTAGAGGAAGGAAATAAGTAAATCAGATAAATGATCAAGAAATACAAGTTCCACACACTACATGGACAACTCACGTGTTGTACGGACAATTCACGTGCTAACAATAGAACCTGCACGGACAACTCACGTGCGACACGGACAACTCACATGTTAATATTAGCAATATACATGCTGCATGGACAACTCACGTGCCAAGAATATCAATACATAGATCCGCACGGACAACTCAAGTGCTACACGGACAACTCACATGCCAATACATAATCGGCCCGACATAGCTGCAGGCCCCAGTCCAAACATATCATACAGAAGCAATAAAATAAATATACAGGTATATGATGAATGAAATAATATTCTCATGTCCCTAGACTGGTGTAAATGACATGCTAAAGTGTAGTCATGTGCAAAGTGTGCTATCGTAGCTCAATTCAGCAATTTCAGCAATGAAAAATATTTATCAAGTTCATTCAGGGGTTAAACCTCTATGTAGCCTCATCATGGCTCAAATAGATCACATAAACCGTTACAACATGTGAGATATCATAGCTTAAAGCTTAACAGTCATTTCTAGGCTTATAAGAGCCCGAGCACAACCCAAACATGAATATATAATCCCAGTGCCCGCATATGGGTTCATCCCCACGCATGTGCACACCTAAAAGCACATGGCTACCACAATAATTCAGGCAACTGACTCAATCGAGTTTGAATACGATACTTACCTCAAGTGAATTGAATCACTTCGCTAGCAAGCCCTTGCCATTGGCCTCCGAACGCCTCGAATCTAGCCACAAATAATTCGATACAGTCAACACGAGTTATATGAATCAATTCCATATGAAAATGCTCAGCTCTTATTCAAAAGTCAAAAAGTCAACTCAAAAGTCAACCCCCGAGCCCATGTCTCGGTATTCGATGAAAGTTACGAAATACGAACACTCATTCAACCATAAGTCCAATCATACCAAAATTACTCAAATCCGATACCAAAATCTCCCTCAAATCCAAAAAATTCGGCCTAAGAAGTTTTCTCCATTTTTTCCAAATATTTCACTCCAAATCACTAATTAAATGATGAAATCAAAGATATATTCATGTAATTCAATCAAAACCAAGTAAGAATCACTTAACCCAATCACTCCCTTGAAAATCTTTTCAAGTATCGCCTTGAACCGAGCTCCCAAAATCAAATTTTGAAATAAACTCAAATCCTCATTTTTTAGACTTTGCCCAGATATCCCTTAATCGCGATCGCAGAAAATGCTTCGAGATCGTGAAGCACAAACTCAGCCACCCAACAATTAACCTTACGCAAACGCGACAGTCTTCACGCAAACGCGAAGCACTGCCTCCTCAGACCTATGCGATCGTGTCCCTCTTCACACGATCACGAAGAACAAAACGCGTGAACTCAGCTCCTGCCTCATTTCCTCTTCGCGAACGCGACCTAGCCCACGTGTTCTCTATTCATTGCTCCATTAACCTACGGGATCGCAGCCCTCAACTCGCGGACGCATAGAGTACATAACCCACCTGCCCAAACAAGCCTTCGCGACCGCGGACCTATCCACGCGATTGCATTGAAGGACCAGACCTGTACACCAAAAAAACTACAGCAAATCTTCCAAGTTCCATTTCACTCCGATGACCATCCGAAATCCACCGGAAGCCCCCAGGACCTCAACCATGCCAACAAGTCCTAAAACATCATACGAACTCGCTCGAAGTGTCAAATCACATCAAACAACGCTAAAAACACGAATCGCGTATCGATTCAAGCCTAAAGAACTTATGAACTTCTAACTTCTACATTCGATGCCGAAACCTATCAAATCAAGTCCGATTGACCTCAAATTTTGCACACAAGTTATAAATGACACAACGGACCTACTCCAACTCTCGGAACCAAAATTCGAGTACGATAAACACAATGTCAACTCTAGATCAAACTTCTCAATTTCCAAAACTTCTATTTTTTTCAACTTTCGCCGTTTTAAGCCTAAATCAACTACGGACTTTCAAATTACTATCCGGACATACTCCTAAGTCTAAAATTACCCAACGGAGCTATCAGAACCATCAAAATTCTATTCCGGATTCATTTACACATAAGTTAACATCCGGTCAACCTTTTCAACTTAAGCTTCTAACCTTGAGACTAAGTGTCTCAACTCATTTTGAAACATCCTCCGAACCGAACCAACTACCCGGACAAGTCACATAACAATAATTTAGGCATAGAATAAGCAGTAAATGGGGGAACAGGGTTACAACACTCTAAATGACCGGCCAGGTCGTTACAGTTATCCAACAAAATAATATAAAATAATGTGGGATGCGTCATGATATTATACTAAAATACTCAACAAGTCGCATAAAATAAATATTGCTAATTAATAAGTCATAATAAAAATAAACATAATCTAAAAGTACTAAGTCATGCTAAAATAAGTACGACTAATAAGTACTAAGTATTAACCACATGATTAGACAATAATAAAAATAAGTTATGCATTTTCACCGTCTAAAATAATGCAAAACTAAAAAAATAAATATTCAATACTATTATCATTTCTAGTATTGAATTGAATTTTTTTTATTAACATTAGTATTAATTTGATTTTGCTTTGTATTTTATTTGAATTACTAACTTTTTTGGATTAGTAACTTTAGAGCTATGGCTTGTGTCTGCAACTTTAGAGTTGCTGGAAATATGAATCACATGCTACAACCATACTATTTTTAATTTGTATCTGTTTTTGACACTTCATGCTACAATTAGGAGAAATAGATAACAACATTAATTTGTATAAGCTTTTGTGAGTATTTCTTTTAGAACAGCCAACTGGCTTGGCTGGGCTGTGCTTTGTATCCGCTACTTGGTGATTAATAAAATACATAATTACCAAAAAAAAAAAAAAGAAAAAACATATTTGACATTCAAAAAGTCTAAGTTTAAGCTTGAAATAATACATTAAAAGAGAGAACTATCTCAAAGTTTGAGAAAATATTTATTAATTACATTACAATAATTTTATTTTTATGTATAAAATATTTTTAAAACTTGTATACATGTAATGTTGCGTTGGTTTGGTTTCGATTTGACTTTTTTTAGTTAAAACCAAATAAAATCAATTATAGTCGGATTTGTTTTCTAACACCAAATCATAGCCGGGATTTTTTTTCCAGTTTGACTGGAATTTTTAATTTGGTGCGATTTGTCGGTTTTTTTTATACCCCTTGTAATTATTACTTGTTTTATTGTGTTTATTGAAGCTTTTTGAAGAATCACTCTTAGAGAAAAAAGCCATCATGTCCAAACAAGACAAATAATATAACTATATAAGGAATGAATTAATTGCTCTCTCTTTTCTTTGAGAAACAAGAAAACTATTCCTTTTTAATTTAAATCAAGAACAAATTAAACCTGAGCTCGTATATGCAAAAAGAAGAACAAAGTTAAGTAACTGAAATAAGGCTAATTAGTTAATATTAATATTCAGTTTACCCTTTTGTGATTTAATTATTGTAGTAATTGACTGGTATATTTGGTAATCTAGCTAAGTAGTGCAAAAGTTATGTACTGTAAAATATGGCTCACATGTGACTTACGAAATATTTTGGTTTAATAAACATATTTTGTTAAATTAGTATGTGGATAAAATCAGGGGAAGTTAATTATGGTTATAACTCCCTACTAACGCACTTTGATGGAAAGTGAGAGTTAACTGATGATCCCTCTCTCTGCATATTAAAAGAAGAATAACGTAACTCCATCATACTCTATTTTGAAAAAATCACTGAAAAGATAAAGAGAGAGAAATATTGAGTTTTCTCAAGAATAGTGACTCTGAAGAAGGCTTCCGCTTAATATTATCAAGAAAATACATCATAGATTCAGGTAAAATTTTTTGATCGAAATTATTGTTTATGTATTTTATATGAAAATCATATAGTGCCACAGTTCTAAATAATTGATAGGATTTTATATAGATTGTTTATGAACCACAATCTAGAACATAAAATGTAACGACCCGATTGGGCGTTTTGAGTTCTAGCACGTCGTTCGGCGATTTGAGGCCTTGAGTAGCTTCAATTCAGGTATTATGACTTGACTTGTGGTCGGAATTAAATTTCGGAAAGTTCGGAGTTGATTGGGGAAACAAATTCTAATTTCGGAAGCTTTGAGTTGGAGAATTGACTAAGGAATGACTTTTGAATAAACGACCTCAGAATTGAGATTTGAAGGTTCCAATAAATTCGTATGATGATTTCGGACTTGGGCGTATGTTCGGGTTGAGTATCGGATCACCCGGGAGCATTTCGACGCTTATTGTGGAAGGTTGGTATTTTGAAAGTTTAGAAATTCTTAAGTTTGATTTGAAGTGAAGTTTAATGTTATCCATGCCCGTTTGGGATTCCGAGCCTTGGAATAGCTTAGCCATGTCATTTATGACTTGTGTGCAAAATTTGAGGTCGATCGGACTTGATTTGATACGTTTCGGCACAAGGTATAGAATTTGGAAATTTGAAAATTTATAAGTTTATTCAAGGCGCGATTCATGATTTCGATGTTGTTTGACGTGGTTTAAGGCTTCGACCAAGTCTGTATTATATTTTGGGGCGTGTTGGTATATTTTGGTTAAGGTCCCGAGGGCCTCGGGTGGATTCCGGATGGTTAACGGATTTATTATGAACTTAGGAGATGCTGAAGCTGGGAGCAGCTGGTGTAACCGCTTCTGCGGAAGTTTGGTTGCAGAAGCGACCTCGCAGAAGCGAGGTGAGGTCCACAGAAGCGGCTTGGGCACCCTGGGCATGAGGTCGCAGAAGTGGAGTCGGGCAGTGCACCTGCTAGTACGCAGAAGCGAGGTCGGGGTCGTAGGTGCGGAAATTGGCCAGATACGCTGGGTGTGTCACACCTGCGGTTCCGCAGTAGCTGAAGAACATCCGCAGGTGCGATGGTCTGCTGGCAGTGGTCTTCTGCAGAAGCTTTCAATTGACAGCAGATGCGAAAAGTTGTGTGGGCAGTGAAGTTTTATAAAAACGGGGGTTTTGCCCATTTTCATCTCATTTCGTCCATAGGAGCTTATTTTGGAGCATTTTTGGAGTGCCATCTTCATCAACTATAATGGGATAAGTAATTTCTTTACATTGTGAGTTAAATACATGGTTTTTATATGGATTCAAGTATGAAAATTGGTAAAAATTTTGAGATTTTGAAAGAAACCTAGAAATTGGTATTTTTGAATTTTTACCACGAAATTGGACATGAAATTTAAAATAAATTATATATTTGAGTTCGTGGTGTTATGGGTAAAGTTTATCTTCAAAAATTTTTGGAATCCGGGCACGTGGGCCTGAGGGTTGATCTTATAGACTATTCGAGCGGAGTTGAGAATTTGTTTAAATTGATTAAATATGGGTATTGGAGTATCTTTTGATTGGTTTGCACATTGTTTGAGTAGTTTTGGATCGACGGACTTTGGTTTGAGGTGTTGGAGGGGCGTTGGAGCTGGTTATAGAACTTCGGGGCGAGGTCTGTGAGGGAGAAACTACCCCTAGGTGATGTATTTGTTATGTGTTACTTGTTGAGGGGGCTACGTATGCACCAGGTGACGAAAGTCCATGCGTAGCTAGATTCATGTTATGTTCGCATAGACTTAGGTTCACACCATGCTATAGCTGTACTACTTGAGTTGTCTCCTGCCTGTTAAATTCCTTATTTTACATTACGACTTGAGAGTACACTTGCGTGGACTAATAGACTTGCTATTATAGATATTTGACGGGCTTCATGATAACTCGCGATTACTTGTACTCTCCTTACAAAATTCTCCCATGTTATGCATTCTCATCGACAAGTTATCTTAAAATCTATAACTCACATGACTATTCGTGAGTGGGGTCGAGGATCCGTCAAAGCTTCTTCTTCTAATGGGATCGGGCCGTTTGCCTCGGCAGGATAGATACATCTATAGTTCTTGCCGTTCGACCTTCGGCAATGCGCACACTTTGATGAATCGGGTCGTATGCCTCGGCAAAATTTATGTACCACACTCTCATGGGATCGGGCCGTTCGCCTCGGCAATAAAATAGATGTATCTATGATTTGATAATGTTATAATGGATCGGGCCGTACGCCTCGGCATTTCTATAAAATATTCTTATGAAATCGTACGTAATAATCGGCAAGAAGCCAGCATATCTGTGAGCTTGTTCCTGATTGCACTGTGACGACCTATCTGGCAAGGTCCATTATATATATACTTCAATTGAGAAGGTAGCTACTAGCTGAGAGTTTGAGTCATTGCTGAGAGGAGGACTGTACCACGTATTTACACTTGTTGTTTCGTTTATCTACTATAACTGTCTGTTTATTTCTATTGTATCTATCATACTGGACCACTGGTAAGTGTTGATGTCGACCCCTCGTCACTACTTCTCTAGGGTTAGGCTAGATACTTACTGGGTACGCGTTGATTTACATACTCATACTACACTTGCTGCATTTTTTGTGCAAGTACTTATATGTCTGGTGGTCCTTTGGGCACAGAGGCGCGGCCATTTCGGGGACTTTACCATGAGCTGCATTTCATGTTATGATCCGCAACCTGCTCCATCAGAGTTATTTATATTTTTTTGTCTAACTTGTATTCCATACAGATGTTATATTTTATTATATTTTCCTAGTTGATGATCATGCACTTGTGACACCAGGCTTTGGGGGTTCCTACGGGTTGTTCACTACTGTAGTTCGTGTAAATTCCATTTCACACTATTTTATTAATAATTATGATTTTAAGGTACTGGAATGAGTAATTAAATTTACGAATCCATGTTGGCTTGTCTGACGGCTGTGTTAGGCGCCATCACGATCTCTAGTGGATTTTGGGTCGTGACAGCTTATTATCAGAGCTCTACGTTCACTTAGGTCTCATGAGTCATGAACAAGTCTAGTAGAGTCTTGCGGATCGCTGCGGAGATGTCTGTACTTATCTTCGAGAGGCTACAAAGCTGTTAGGAGCACTTCCCTTCTTGATTTCCTCATCGTGCCATTTGATTCCATTGAGGCTTGTGCCTTTATTTCCTTCCTACTCAATCTTATGCGGCGTGAAGCGCTTATTATCAATTGGGCATCGAAGAGTTGTGTGGTACTACGGACGTGGTGCTAGATGTTTCTCCCTACGTGTTCGGGCAGGCTATTATCGTCGCCTTGTCGAGGGATGTTCCTATGTTCCAGCTCAATATCTGTATTTCTATGGTTTTGAGACCGTGCATGGATTGCTACGATGTCTATGCTTTGTTATCATACAATATTGGTGAAATGGTAGAGTGCTTATGTATGGAACGCGACAGTGAATGATTCGAAAGGAGGATTTCTCAGTGTATGATTTAGAGATTCAGCATTTAATTCCAGCAAAGGAAAGGCAATCGGACTATAGATGTCCATGTTTGGTTGATGAAGTAACAAGAGTTGATATTTTCGAACATGATGGAATTTTCAATGTGAAGCGGTGTCGTCGTCCTTGTTTGAACGCATTATGGTTCGTCGGTGGTACGGTCTTCTTGGATTTTGCCTTCGGGGCAGGGTGCTATGAAATGGTGCCTGAGGGGCGGTTGCCAGAGATAGCTGTGTGCAGCGGTTCAGAATTGAATTGGCATTTCTAACGTTGATGGCTCGAGAAAGATGATTTTCGAAGAGGCTTGGAATCGGTAACATTTTATTGGTTCAGGTGCTATAGATATGCATTTGGATTTGATGCAACATTTGAGCAGCGAAGTACGAGGAAAGACATGGTAGAAAGTGTTTCGCAGTCGTTGAAGTACTAGCAAGCCAAATATGAGAAACAAAGGTTGAGAAGTTGCTTAAAGGAGATGGTTTAACCGAAGTAAGAGTGGCAGATTAGCATATGGATTCTGTGGTAGGATAGCCGCGTGCCTTGAAAAAGTGTAGAACGATTTGGGAATCATGATGGAAGGTGATTTGGCCTACGGATTTTATTTGGAATGATGGTTACTGTACGAAGGAAGATTAAATATGGCAAAAAGGAGTTTGTTTGAAATGAAGAGAGGTGTGAAAATCTGATTATCGTGTCAGGTGCAATATGACTTGAGTCCGGAAGGTATCATTGAACTTTCAATTGATGTCAATAGGAAAGGAGCAGACTTATACAACTGGTGGGCGAGCATGAGCTCAGGAGAATTTATTGATTACGTGGTCGTTAGAAGATGTCTGGTGAGGAATTCCACAGGTGGGTTATCTCCTGTGAGCAGGTTAGCGGTTATGTGGTGTTAATGAAGCTTCTGCAAAGAATATTACTTGCTACCCAGTAAGAGGTCGAATATGTGATTGTGACTGATGATTCAGAATGTTCATGAAAAGCTTAACAAAAGACTTCGAGAAGTATGGCGGGTTAACTGTGCGAGATCATGGTAAATGAGAAGGGGGAATCGTTGTGGGGCTCTATATTATGTGATGGTATCTTAAAGCTAAGTGGGGGATCCCCCACCGTCTACGATTGGATCGTGTGGTTGTCGGCTTGTGCAGCTTCTGGCTATCGGTGCATTGGTGGATTATTTGTGACTAAAAAAAGGAAATTGAGATGGGGTGGTCTCGTGATGCTTGGTCACTCAGGATGAGTGCGGATTGAGTTCGTTATGTTGTGAATGGAACTATCATATTTCTAAGTTAGGTCAAGGGTAAATTGAAAAGTTGGGTTGGTTAGTAATGGCCGAATCAGCATGATTGTGACAAGGATCAGTTCCTTCGTTGTGTGAAGTTATACATGTGGTTTGTGGTTGTACGTGCGGGCTTGACAGCCACCATGGCCTGATTGAATTGGGAGGTAGTTGATTCAAATGGCTTGGTTGTGTAAACGGATTTCGGAAGAGTCATGACGGTTTAGATCACGACTTGAGGTTTGTATTTTTTGCGGTTTGGAAATTCAGTTGCGTATTGCATTGGTTCTTCTTAAATGAGCTAAGTGAAAAGCTTTCCAGCCAATGAAGTGTTTATTCTACTGCTAGTTCAGGAGTTATGATGAATTCTGGTATTCTCGCGTAGCGGCATGACAGGCTCAGTGAGCGGCATGGGAACTAGAGGATGAAGGTCAAGGTTGCGGTTCGGTGTTGATAGAATGTCACGAGCTCGGATGAGCAGGGGTGAATTCAAATGTTCAGAGTAAGCTGGCATTTTCTTTAGTGTCACCTGAGAATGGTGTTCTATGGAAGAGGCTTTGTGTATTTGACTTGCGGATTTTGATTCTATTTACAGAATTTGAACGATTAGTGGTATGGATGTGCGGACTTTGCTACCTGAGCGGAAGGTTGTGGGAGCGTACCCCACGGGGAGATTTGTATAAGTGTGACATGTTAGTCACTTGATTGTTAAGGATTGAAACCAAGTATGGAGGTGACGGTATTATCGCAAATGCGAGAGTTTATGCCTGAGAGGCGTGCTATTCCTTGGGCCGTGGCCTATGTGAATTTGTTCCGGATCTAACAGATGTTATTATGTGTTATGTAAAGAGATTATTGTGGATCCTTGAAAGGTTATTAGCCTAGTATGGTATGATCAGAATCGGCTTGAGGTCCGTCGGAGGGTCTAAAATGTGGATGTGTGCCTTACAGCAGGCCAGGTGTGTTCATTTAGCATAGCATTGCTTATGGAGGAGTCTTCGGGCATTGAATGTTATTTTCATCGTCAGCTATTTCATGTAATACTCTATTGTGCCATGTGGGTTATGAGACGGCTTGATTATTCGCACATATGTTATGGTCCAGTGTACCTTGTGGTATTAGATGAGCAGGATGGCCCTCAAGATGTAGATCATATATCGCACCTTAGTCGTGCTTAGGTTTTGTGGCGTATTGCGCTATCCGTCTCCCCAGAGTTGTATTTTTGCACTTAGCGTGCATATGATCGATATTCGGTATTCCGTAGGTAGAAGCATTATGGCTTGATGAGTATGACCTCATTTATTGTTATGAGTGGATCAGGTGGCACGCCGCCATGGATACGTTATTCGGATCGGGTTGCACGCCGCAACGGTATCATGTTTGGATCGGGTTGCACGCCACAACAGTGATATGTTGAGTATGGTTCCCTATATCTATTCCTGCGTATTTTGTTTCTCATTTCCTGAGAAGGGTTCATAATATCTGTTTGACCATTTATTTCGTTGCGCGGGCTGGGTAATTCTTTTCCGGAGTTCGTTCTTATGTGTCATATTCGAGTTGTAGCTTGTCGGCGTATTGATGGCGTCATATGAGATCTAAGTCAGCGTTTGAGGTGGCTTATTGCTTGAGCAGCTTGTACTGGGTGAGACAAGATTATTTGGTTTGAAATTTGTACAAATAGATTTATATAAGGTATATTTAAGAGCAAATATCGTTATTCAAATCAGAAGGAGGTAATGGTTCTTGTCAGGAGGGGAGACTCCATGAATTATTGATTCAGCTTATGGTTATGAGTTATAATCCGTGTTTCAGAATACGGTTAACCAATATGTTAACTAATCGATTGCGATAAATTGGATAGGATTTTGCTTTTTTTTTTTTCTGCAGTACCTCGATGTGACATGACGTCTCGTTCGTCGTGGCAGTATTGCGAGAGTTGGAACATGGCTTATATATGTTATGAGGTATACTACGAGCTTCGGGTTAGTGGAAATTTCTACTGTCGTGCTTGGGGGAGATTGCCTTGGGAAAATGAGTTATGTGGTGCATGGGGTGATTTCAGCGGTGGAGCATGGTCACGTTGGGTTCAGTGTCTGGTGATTGATACGGTGTCGTGTGTTAGAATATGGTATTGTGGAGAAATTCAGATGTTGGAACTTGGTTCTAAAGCTTGTTAGCTAAGGTTATAGGGAGGATTTTCAGTCAGGCTCAAGAAAATGTGTTCAACTGGAATGTGGTGGCACGGGTAGGTGCACAAGGTGTTGTAATGTGATTTTGGACAACTCCAAAGTAGTCCTTAGCACGTTCGAGGACGAACATATGTTTAAGTGGGGGAGAATGTAACGACCCGACCGGGCGTTTTGAGCTCTAGTGCATCGTTCGGCGGTTTAAGGCCTCGAGTAGCTTCACTTCAGGTATTATGACTTGTACGTGTGGTCGAAATTGAATTTCGGGAAGTTCGGAGTTGATTTGGGAAGAAAATTCTAATTACTGAAGCTTTGAGTTAGAAGAATTGACTAAAGAATGACTTTTGAGTAAACGACCTTGGAATTAGGATTTGAAGGTTCCAATAGGTTCGTATGATGATTTCAGACTTGGGCCTATGTTCGGATTGAGTATCGGATCACCCGGGAGTATTTTAGCGCTTATTGTGGAAGGTTGGTATTTTGAAAGTTTAAGAAATTCTTAAGTTTGACTTGAAGTGGATATTAACGTTATGGATGTCTGTTTGGGATTCTGAGCCTTAAAATAGCTTCACCATGTCATTTATGACTTGTGTGCAAAATTTGAGGTCGATCAGACTTGATTTGATACGTTTCGGCACAAGGTATAGAATTTGGAAATTTGAAAATTTATAAGTTTGATTCAAGGCGCGATTCATGATTTCGATGTTGTTTGACGTGGTTTAAGGCTTCGACTAAGTTCGTATTGTATTTTGGACATGTTTGTATATTTGGTTAAGGTCCCGAGGGCCTCGGGTGGATTCCGGATGGTTAACGAATTTATTTTGGGCTTAAGAGATGCTGAAGCTGGGCAGCAGCTGGTGTAACCACTTCTGCAGAAGTTTGGTCACAGAAGCGAGGTGAGGTCCGCAGAAGCGGCTTGGGTAGCTTGGGCGTGAGGTCGCTGAAGCGGAGTCGGGCAGCGCACCTATGAGTGCGCCGAAGCGAGGTCAGGGCCGTAGGTGCGGAAATTGCGCAGATGCACTAGGGCGTGTCGCACCTGCGGTTGCGCAGGAGCCGAAGAATATCCGCAGGTGCAATGGTCTGCTGGCAGTGGTCTTCCACAGAAGCGAGGAACCTTTCGCAAAAGTGGAACTGCAGAAATGGTCAATTGATCGCAGATGCGAAAAGTCATCTGGGCAGTGAAGTTTTATAAAAACGGTGGTTTGGCCCATTTTCATCTCATTTGGTCCATGGGAGCCGATTTTGGAGCACTTTTGGAGTGCAATCTTCATAAACTATAATGGGGTAAGTCATTTCTTCACATTATGAGTTAAATACATGGTTTTTATATGGATTCAAGCATGAAAATTGGTAGAAATTGTGAGATTTTGAAAAAAACCTAGAAATTGGTAAGTTTTGATTTTTACCACGAAACTAGACATGGAATTTGGAATAAAGTTTATATTTCAATTTGTGGTGTTATGGTAAAGTTTATCTTCGAAAATGTTTGGAATTCGGGCATGTGGGCCCGAGGGTTGATCTTATAGACTTTTCGAGCGAAGTTGAGAATTTGTTTAAATTGATTAAATATGGGAATTAGAGTATCTTTTGATTGGTTTGCACATTGTTTGAATATTTTTGGATCGACGGGCTTTGGTTTGAGGTGTTGGAGGGGCGTTGGAGTCGGTTGTGGAACTTCAGAGCGAGGTGAGTCTCCCGTCTAACTCAGTGAACGGGAAACTACCCCTAGGTGATGTATTTGTTATGTGTTACTTGTTGAGGGGGCTAAGTACGCACCAGGTGACGAGAGTCCATGAGTAGCTAGATTCATATTATGTCCAGATAGACTTAGGTTCACACCATGCTATAACTGTACTACTTGAGTTGTTTCCTGCCAATTAAATTCCTTATTTTACATTATGACATGAGACCAGACTTGCGTAGAGTGATAGACTTCCTATTGTAGAGATTTGACGGGCTTCATGATAAGCCGCGGATTACTTGTACTCTCCTTACGAAATTCTCCCGCGTTATGTGTTCTCATCAACAAGTTCCCTTAAAATCTATAACTCACACGACTATTTGAGAGTGGGGTCGAGGAACCGTCAAAGCTTCTTCTTCTAATGGGATTGGGCCGTTCGCCTCGGCAGGATATATACATCTATAGTTCGTGTCGTTCGACCCTCGGCAGTGCGCACACTTTGATGGATCGGGTCGTACGCCTTGGTAGGATTTATGTACCACACTCTCATGGGAGCGCGCCGTTCGCCTCAGCAATAAAATAGATGTATCTATGGTTTGGTAATGTAATGATGGATCGAGCCATATGCCTCGGCAGTTTCTATAAAATACTCTTATGAAATCGTGCGTAATAATTGGCAAGAAGCCAGTATATCTGTGAGCTTGTTCCTGATTGAACTGTGACGATCTATTTGGTAAGGTCCGTTATATATATACTCTGATTGAGGAGGTAGCTACTAGCTGAGAGTTTGAGTCATTACTGAGAGGAGGACTGTACCACGTATTTGCACTTGTTATTTCGTTTATCTACTATAACTCTCTATTTATTTCTACTGTATCTTTCATATTGGACCACTAGTAAGTGTTGATGTCGACCCCCCATCACTACTTCTCTAGGGTTAGGCTAGATACTTACTGCGTACGCGTTAATTTATGTACTCATACTACACTTGCTGCACTTTTTGTGTAGGTACTTATATGTCTGGTGGTCCTTTGGGCGCAGAGGCGCGGCCATTTCGGAGACGTTACCGTGAGCTGCATTTCATGTTACGATCCACAACCTACAAAGTCTCCATCAAAGTTAATTATATTTTTCTTTCTAACTTGTATTCCAGACAGATTTATATTTTATTATATTTTGCTAGTTGATGCTCATGCACTTGTGACACCAGGTTTTTAGGGTTCCTACGGGTTGTTCACTACTGTGGTTCGTGTAAATTCCATTTCACACTATTTCATTAATAAAAATTATGATTTTAAGGTACTAGAATGAGTAATTAAATTGATTAATCCATGTTGGCTTGCCTGACTACGGTGTTAGGCGCCATCACGACCACTAGTGGATTTTGGGTCGTGACATAAAAATTCTTACATGTGGTATCTTTAGCACGATTGAGGAATTGATGATTTTCCATTAATATTAAAGATTTATTCTTTTCTGGTGAATCCTAATTTATAAACTAATAGTTACTGTGACGTCTAATGGATTCGAGATCATATCTATAAGTTGTAAATTTCGAATACTTGTCGTTCTTAGAGAAGAAGATTGCTGCGGAATTATCACAATAAATTTTCAGTGTCTTGGTGATATTGTCGATTAGTCCAAGTCCTTAAATAAAGTTCTGTATCCAATTATCCTAAACTGTAGCCTCAAAGCATGCCACAAATTCAGCATCCATGGTGGATGCAACTATAACAGACCGCTTCGCACTCCTCCATGATATTGCTCCTCCGGCTAACAGGAACAAATAACCAAATTTAGATTTTCTTTTATCCAAACAACCAGCATAACCTGAATTTGAATATCCAATCACGTCAAGTTGATCAGATCTTTAATAAGTGAGCATATAATTTTTCGTTCCTTGCAAGTATCGCAATACTTTCTTTGCAGCCTTCCAGTAGTCCATTCCCAGATTACTTTGATATCTGCCCAGCATTTCAATAACAAAATAGATGTCTTGCCTTGTACATGTCTGGGCATACATTAAGCTCCCAACTATGGATGCATAAGGAATATTTTTCATTTGTTCACGTTCCAATTCACTCTTTGGATATTGATTTAGACTGATTTATCTCCTTTTTTGAATTGGAATGGGACTTGATGAGCATTTCTCCATTCTAAATCTCTCTAATACTTTATTAATATAGGATTTCTGAGACAATCCTAATAGTCCCTGTGATCTGTCCCGGAATATTTCTATCCCAATTACATAGGATGCCTCTCTCATTTCAAAGTTGTTAGAAAGAATTATTTTGGTGTCATGCATTATACCAAGATCACTAGTAGCAAGCAAGATGTCATCTACATACAAGACTAACATAGTAAACTTACTCCCATTGACCTCAGATATATACACCGATCAACAGTTTTTTCCTTAAATCCAAAGGTGACAAAAGTTTCATTAAACTTAAGATACCATTGTCGGAAAGCTTGTTTAAGTCCGTATATTGATTTCTTAAGTTTACACACCATGTGCTCCTTTCCTTTAATGGCAAACCCCTCTAGTTGCTCCATATAAACTATTTTCTCTAAATTTTCATTCAAAAAGGCGATTTTTACATCTATTTGATGTAGCTATATCTTTGCATTCAATGCCATCTTTCTAAGTGAAACTTTGGCAACAAGTCTGGCCTTGTGACGTTCTATGTTGCCATTTGAGTCGCATTTGGTCTTAAAGACCCATTTACACCCTACTATTTTGCAACCTTCTGGTAATTCAACAAGGTCCCAAATTTTATTCTGCTCCGTAGACTTCAACTCATATTTCATAGCATCTAACCATTTATCGAAATTATTACTTTCAATGACTTGTAAAAATGAAATTGGATCATTATCAATTCCAAAGTTAATTTCTAACTCATGTAATTTCTAAAATGAAATAGCAGATCTCTTTTATCTTTGAGACCTTCTTAATGCTATTTCTTGTGGTTCATATACTGTAGGTTCGTTAACTATAGCTTCAATTGTAGGATCATTTATTTGTTGTTTTTGTTGATTGTTAGGTTGTACAATAATTTCAGGAACAACAATTTTAGAAGAAGTACGGGGTAGAAAAACTGGTACCCTGACTTCTTTAATTTCACATTACGTATTTCTTCACTCCCACTAACTTTACCATTCTCAATGAACCTAGCATTTATAGCTTTAACTATTCTTGTATTGTGATTAGGGCAGTAATATCTTTACCCTTTTGATTTTTCTAAATAACCATTGAAGAAACCATTGATTGTTCTTGAATCCAGCTTCTTTTTTTGTGGATTATAAATTCTTATTTCTTTCGGGCAACCCCAAACATGCAGGTGCCTCAAACTAGGCTTCCTACCCATCCAAAATTTAATGGAGTCTTTGGAACTGCTTTGATAGGAACCCTATTTAGCAAGTAAACATTAGTCCTTAATGCATACATCAACAATGAGATGGGTAAAGATGAATTACTTAACATGCTTCTAACCATATCTATTAACGTATAATTATGCCTTTCCACCATACCATTTTGTTGTGGTGTGCCAGGCATTGTGTATTGAGCATATATGCCACATTTTTCAAAGAATTTAGCAAATGGACCAGGGTTTTTTCCAGTTTCCTCATATCTTCTACAATACTCACCACCTCTGTCTGACATGATCATTTTTGCCTTTCCGTCTAGTTGTCTTTCAACCTCATTAATAAATACCTCCAAGGCATTCACTGCTTAAGATTTTTCATGCAACAAATATCCATATTCATAACATGAAAAGTCATCAATAAAGATGATAAAGTATCTTTCCTAACTGAAAGAAGTGACATCAAAAGAACCATATATATCAGTGTATATAATTTCAAGAAGCTGTGTGCTTCTTGTGGCGCCTTTCTTTGTGTGTTTTGTTTGTTTTCCTTTAATATAATTTACACAAATAATAAGGTATGTAAAATCCAAATATGGAAGAATTTCATTCTTAACTAACCTTTCTAGTCTTTCTTTGGATATGTGACCTAAACGTTTATGCCACAAGTAAGCAGAATGTTCATTCACCAAACTACATTTAGTTCCAACATTATGATGCAGAGTTAAGAGGGGGCAAATAGATTATCAAGGTTCAATTTATGTAAACCATCTCAAAAAATACCAGAATCAATAAGATGATTATGCTTAAACAAACTGAAACATCCATTACCAAAATTTAAAAAATATTGATCTTTATCCAATTTAGACAAGGAAATTAAATTTTTTGAAAGAAAAGGTACATACAAAGTTTCAAACAAGTCTAAGTGACGCCCAGTATCTAGGATTAATCGATAAGTCCCGCTAGCCTCAACTGGAGCCTTCACTCTATTTCCCATGTACACAAATCTTTCATTTCGATTTATGGTCTGGGTTTTAAAGATCCCTGCATCGTATTAGAAACATGAACAGTAGAACTAGAGTCAATTCACCTAGTATTATAAGGAACTTCAGTTAAATTTGATTCAAGACACGTAAAAGCACAAGACTTACCCTTCTTCTCGAACTATGCCTTACGTTTCAGGCAATCTTTCTGAAAGTGTTCAGGTTTTCCACAGAAACGACACTTATCATTCTTGTGTTCCTTCTTACGTACTTGAGAAGAGGACTCATTAACATTATATTGCCTCTATTTAACCTTTCTATGTTTCTTTCCTTTCTTTCCAGCTCCTTGATGTCCAACAAGGTTAATGGAATGGTTCCTTGATTCTTAAGCCTTGTTTCCTCTTGAACCAATATTCTGTGTAGTTCATGCACGTTCCATTTATCTTTCATAGTGTTTTAGATCATTTGGAAAGGACCATACTCAGATGGTAATGAGTGAATGATGAATTAAACAAGGAAATTCTCATCCACTTCAATTCCCAATGTCTTAAGTCCTTCTGCTATATTTGTCATTTCAATGACATGCTCATGCATGGTACGCGAACCATCAAACTTCATGATGGTCAAAGTACACACTAGTGTCCCAGCAAGAGATTTATCAGCAGCTTGAGAGCATTCTTCCAGAAGTTTAAGAAGTTCTATCGCACTTTCAGTTTTGGGAAGAGTAGTCTTAATATTGCTCGCAATATTCATTTGCATAAATATTAGGCTTAGCCTGTTGGACCTATCCCGATGCTTAAAATAGGACCTTTCTTCAGCACTTCTAGTTTTAGTAATAGCAGTTGGCTTCTCTGTATAAAGTGCAACATCAAGATCTAAAACTCCAAGATGAAATTTAATCTATTCGCACCAATCCGAGAAGTTAAGTCCATTATAGGTCGTAACAGAAGCAGAGTGCGAATGAAGAGCAAGTGCTGCAAATAAAATATACTCATTTATTAATGCTTTGAGTAATAAATTTAAATGTAGTATCGGATTCAGAATGATTTATGTACTATTAAATGTCAATTGATGTCCTCCTTTGAGCGATACATCAAAATGTAACTCTAGACATTATGATGCTTAAATATTTTAACTTAATTTGATAATATTTAATGTGCCAATTAGTAATACTTACTATCTTTGAATATATATATAAATAAAACTAATAGCACATCTAGATTATCGATTTGATGTTCAGTGATTACAAGAACAAACAATTAATCTTTGGAAAATTCATAAATATCTTAAAACCAAGAACTTCAATTTACCCATAAATATTATTTATTATATTGTTTATAAGCATCATAATTAATGGGTAATTGAGTATTAGTTCAATCATTATTTTTAGAATTAAGTATTCATAAAGATTCGATCACTTTTCATGATTTTACCACTACCTCTTTGTGGAGAAAGTTTATATTTGATATTGAGGCAACGTGAACAAATGAAAGATATTCATTATGCATCTATCGTTGGGAACTTAATGTATGCTCAGACATGTACAGGGCCAAACATTGGTTTTGCAGTTAGAATGTTGCTCAGATATCAAAGTAATCCGGGTATAGACCACTGGTAGGCTGCAAAGAAAGTGTTGCGATACTTGCAAGGAACAAAAATTTATATGCTCACTTATAAAAGATCTGATCATCTTGACATGAATGGATATTCAGATTCAGATTATGTTGGTTGTTTGAATATAAGAAAATCTACATTTGGTTATTTGTTCCTATTAACCGGAGGAGCAATATCATGGAGGAGTGTGAAACAGTCTTTTATAATTGCATCCACTATGGAAGTTGAATTTGTGGCATGCTTTGAGGCTACAGTTCAGGCTAATTGGTTGCGGACTTTATTTCAGGACTTGGACTAGTCGACAATATTGCCAAGCCGCTGAAAATTTATTGTGATAATTCTGTAGTAGTCTTCTTCTTTAAGAACGACAAGTATTCGAAAGGTATTAAGCATATGGAAGTGAAATACTTTGCCGTCAAAGAAGAATACCAGAAACATAAAGTGTCAATCGAACATATTAGCATTAAATTTATGATTGCCGATCCCTTGACGAAAGGATTACCGCCCAAAATTTTTATTGAACATGTTGAAAGAATGGGCATTCTTAATAGCAATGCATGACTTTATGTAAAGACTTTATTATATTTATGCAATTGACACTTTGAGATCAATTAAGCATATGTTTTTTGTATTCTATACTTGTTTTCTCTTGTATATATAATGTTGTTAATAACGACGACAGGTTCTGGCTTCGATAAAGATATTTTAAGCATTAACGCTGGACCAATTAAGTATTACTTTTATAGGTTCTATTGGATAATAGATGGATATTGTGGTACATGGAAGGGACTACATCGAGTAAGTGGTGTACGATCGCCATGACTCATATTAGTTTACTTATTTAATAACAATGAGTGATGTTTTCAATGAAAGGAGAATTTGACATTTTATTGTGCACATAATGATTGAAATATTTATTAACCCATTAAGTAAATAATATCACGTGCGCCAAGTGAAATATTTTGGTTTAATAATGTTAAATGATACAAGGAATTTTAGAGCCATTCATAAGCATTAAATATTATTAGTTGTATAATTCGTTAGTTAGTTATAAGTAGTTGTAAATAGTAGCTTTGTACATTCTAGCACATCAGTCAGTTGAATAAGAATCTAAGCTCTTTCTTCTTCTCTCTTTCGTCTTCTCTTCCTCTCTCAAACAGTCAACTTCTTCTTCTTGGCCAAGAGTTCTTGAATCATAATATGGTATAAAAGCATACAAGCTTGAATTCATAGCTTGCTTTCATCGATCTTGATAAATCTGTCTTCATTGAATCAGACCTTTGGAACTCCCATTGTAGGAATCGATTATAATCATCTGTTGTTTCTGTCGCCAACTGATGTGAATGGAATTCAAATAATTTGTTTCAATTGACAAGTATGAAGAACTACTCTATCTAGAATCATTCTGCGTGTTGCATTATTGGGTAGAACAAACTAGGTATGATAGATGGAACATGCAAGAAAGAAAAATTCCCAGACGCTATGTGGAACCACTAGGAGAGGGTCAATGCTATAGTATTATCTTAGATAATGAACTCAGTCTCAAAGAATTTACTAGGTGGAATCATATTTCCATCTAGTGCTCAAGCCGTTTGGAATGATATGTCAAAAAGATTTAATAAAGTAGACGACTCAAGAACTTTTAATCTGCATAAAGATATTGCAACATCGAGTCAGGGAACTGCATCTGTATCAGTTTATTTCTCAAAACTCAAGGATCTATGGGAGGAATTTGAGGCCCTAGTTCCTTCTCCTTGTTGTGATAGTCCAAAGTCTAAAGACTTTGTGGTGTATCTACAGAAACTGAAATTGTATCAATTTCTGATGGGCCTTAATGACTCGTATGCTCAAGCTAGAAGTTAAATCTTGATGAGGAGTCATACTCCAACTGTGAATCAAGCATATGCCTTAATAGTGAGTGATGAAGGGCAGAAGTCAGTAGCAGCAACCACAGGAATTCCAGGTGCTAATCCTGCCTTGAATTCAACAAACTACAAGGTTACAATGTATACAAGAACAGGAGGAAATCGGCATCAGAAGTTCAAGAGAAACTACAATGTGCAGTGTGATTTCTGCAAGATGAAGGGGAATAGCAAAGAAAATTACATTAAGATTGTAGGATATCTTCCAGATTTAAAACCAAAAAAGAGAGAAAATGTGAAAAATAATAATGCAACCTATAATATAAATGTACTCACAAACAATAACTCAATCATGTAACACAATTCAGCTCCTTCATTTAACTATGGACAGAATACAAAAGTTTTTTATCATACAAGTGGAAGAAATTTGGGACAACCTATAGGCTCACAGACTCAGGTTACTGACATTCAAGAGAATACAGGTCAGCTGAAAAACTATGCTCTCACAAAGGAGCAATATGATCAGGTCCTGTAAATGCTTAACAAAAGCTCTATCACAGCTTCAACCTCTGCAGCCAATGTAGCAGGTACTGATATTGATAGCTCAATTCTAGTGTCTAAAGCATCTCAAGAATGGATCATAGATACAGAGGCTACAAATCACATGGTCTCTGATATAAATCTACTGAACAAGAACACAATAATTGAGACAAGTAATCCAAAAAGGGTACTACTATCAAACGGTGATATATCTCATGTCATATACACAGGGTCTAGCTCTATTTCAGAAAGAAACACTATAACAAATGGGTTTCATGTTCCTCAATTTAAATACAATGTACTTTCTGTCTCCAAGCTAACAAAAGAACTGTAGTGCTTAGCCATGTTTTTTTACTGATTTCTGTATTTTTCAGGATCTCTTCACTAGGAAAGTGAAGGAGATTGGTAAAGAAGAAGCAGGGCTATATCTACTACAAATGCATGCTGAGAAGAGGAACTTTAGAAATTTTAGTCTGTCTGCTAAAGAACTTGGAACATCTACAAATGAGAGTCAAAATCTGGAGCTATGGCATAGGAGACTTGATCATATGTCTGTTATAGGACTTCAAAAACTACTTTCCGTTAATCTGCAAAATATTAGAGATAGAGTAAATAAATGAATTGTATGTCCATGTGCCAAACAAACAAGACTTCCATTCCCTTCGAGTAGTATTAAAAGTACTAGTTCTTTTGATCTGATTCATATGGACATATGGGGGCCATATAAAGTAGCTACATTTGATGAAAACAAGTACTTCCTAACTGTAGTAGATGACTATTCTAGAATGACATTGATATTTCTACTTAAACAAAAGTCTAATGTATGTGTTTGCCTTCAGCATTTTCTCAGTTTTGTTCAAACACAGTTCAACAAAAACGTTAAGATAATCAGAATTGATAATAAGAGAGAGTTCGTGAATTCTGTCTGTGATACCCTATTCAAAAATCTAGGAATAATACATCAACGGATATGTGCATACATCCCTCAGCAAAATGGTGTAGCTGAGAGGAAGCACAAACACATTTTAGAAGTCACTAGAGCTATTAGATTTCAATCCCAGATTCCCATCAAATTCTCGGGACACTGCATTCTTGCTGCAGTTTATTTAATAAACAGAATGCCTAGTTATGTTGCTCATATGTCACCCTATGAGAAGCTACATAAAAGAAAACCTTTCCTAGGACATCTAAGAGTACTAGGATGTCTATGTTTTGCTAAAACAATACATGAACATGACAAGCTATTACCTAGAGCCAGAATGGCTGCTCATATGGGGTAATCTGAGATACGCAAAGGATATGTTTTGTATGATCCGTATACTCACTCTTTTTTTGTCAACAGAGATGTCACATTCAGAGAGAATATTTTTCCTTTCACTAAACAAAAGATCAAAACTCGGTCATTGTTTGTAGATACTATACCAAACTCAAGGATCTTCACAGATACTTCTGATATTATATTTGATGTCCTTACTAGACTGAATGAATCTGCAAGTACTCAAATACCAACAGAAGCTCCTACAGATTTCACAATGGAAAATCAAACTTCAGCTCACATCTCAGATCCTAAAGATCATGTTGAGGAAGAGACATATGTGCAACAACCTATACCTGTTACACCTATTATTGAGAATAATCAGAATGATCAACCTAACCAACAACAACAACCTGCCATCAGAAAATCAAGTAGAGGTACACAACCTCCAGTTTGGATGAAAGACTTTGTTTCTCTTAATATACATCAGGATGTACCCTATGCCTTAAACGAATACACAAGATATGACAATCTGTTACCTAAGTATCAAGCATATATTGTTGTTTCTTCTACTGTTTGTGAACCTGCTACACACCTTGAAGCTATTAAAGATCCTAGGTGGGTTAAAGCAATGAATGAAGAGATAAAGGCACTTGAAATTAATCATACATGGGATATTGTTAGTCTACCACAAGGTGAAAACCAATAGGGTGTAAATGGATCAATAAAATAAAATACAAGGCATCAAGAGAGATTGAAAGATTCAAAGCTCGACTAGTAGCAAAAGGGTAGAATCAACAGGAAGGAATTGACTACCAGAAAATAATGTCACCTGTTGTGAAGATGGTCACTGTAAGAACTATACTGGTAGTAGCAGTAGCAAGAAAGTGGCACATATATCATATGGATGTATACAATGCATTCCTTCATAGAGATCTTCATGATGAAATATATATATATATATGGACTTGCCTCAGGGATTTAACAGTCAGGGGGAGAGTAGATCAGTGTGCAGACTTGTTAAATCTTTGTATGGACTCAAAACGTGCACCAAGACAGTGGAATGCAAAACTGTCTGAAGATCTGCAAGAGTTCAAGTCTAAACAAAGTCAAATGATCATTCTTTGTTCATAAGGAGGACAAATAAAGGTATTGTTATAGTCCTAGTATATGTTGATGATATGCTAATCGCAGAAAACAGTTTGAAACTTGTGGAAAAAACAAAAGCTACACTGCAGCAAGCCTTCAAAATGAAGGACCTGGAAGAGCTAAATATTTTCTTGGCATTTAATTTGCCAGGTCTAAGCAAGGGATCACAATGCATCAGAGAAAGTATGCATTGGAACTCATTTCAGAAGTTGGCCTAATAGCTGCTAAAATTGCATTGACTCCCATTGATATTCTATAAATCTTACTTCTAAACAATATGACGATCATCTTGGAAAGAATATAAAAACAGAAGAAACCCATCTGACAGATCAAACAGCCTATCAAAGACTCATAGGAAAGCTATTATATTTAATAGTAACAAGGCAAGACATTGCCTTTGGATTTCAGACATTGAGTCAATTTCTTCAGCAACCAAAGAAATCTCATGTGGAAGCAACCTTAAGAATTGTCAAATATGTAAAAAATCAATCAAGGCAATGCATTTTCTTATCCAGTAATTACAGCAACAACATCACTACATATTGTGATGCAGATTGGGCAACCTGCCTACTCACAAGAAAATTTGTTACTGGTTTCTTAATTAAAGTAGGATCTCTACAGTATCATGAAAATCTAAGAAGCAAACTGCAGTTTTTAGGAGCTCTGCAGAAGCTGAATATAGGAGCTCTGCAACAACTGTAGCAGAACTGGTTTGACTTTTAGGTGTGCTAAAGGAAGTAGACACAGAATTTAAAGCTCCAATTAACATTTATACAGACAGTAAGATAGTTATACAAATAGCTGCAAATCTAGTTTCTCATGAGAGAACCAAACACATAGAAATTGATTGTCATTTTGTAAGAGAAAAAAATACAACAAGGCCTGATCATCACCAACTACATCACTACAAAAGAGCAACTTGCTAATATTCTCACCAAAGGTCTTAATCGAGTTCAACATGAGCATCTCAACTCCAAGCTAGGTGTACTTAACATCTTTACAACACCTCGCTTGAGGGGGAGCGTTAAATGATACAAGGACAGTAGACATTTCATAAGCATTAAGTATTATTAGTTGTATAATCCGTTAGTTAGTTATAAATAGTAACTTTATACATTCTAGCATATCAATTAGTTGAATAAGAAACTAAGCTCTTTCTTCTTCTATCTATCGTCTTCTCCTCCTCTCTCTAACAGTCTACTTCTTCTTCTAGACCAAGAGTTCTTGAATCATAATAAATAAATATATTTTGTTAAATTAGTATATGAATAAAATTAGGAAAAATTTATTATGGTTATAACTCCCCACTAACCCATTTTGATGGAAAGTAGGAATTAACCGATGGTCTCTCTCTCTCCCTATTAAAAGAAGAATAGCATAATTCCATCATACTATATTCTGAAAATAACACAAAAAAGGCAAAGAGAGAGAAGTACTAATTTTTCTCAAGAACATTGACTCTGAAGAAGGTTTACGCTCAATATTATCAAGAAAACACATTATGGATTCAGATAAAATTTCTTGATCGAAATTATTGTCCATTTATTTTATGTGAAAATCATATAGTTCCAAAGTTCTAAATAATTGATACGATTTTATATAGATTGTTTATGAACCACAATCTAGAACATAAAAAAATCCTAACATATACAACTTCTATTCACCCAAAAATGATAAACTCTGAGTGACAGATTGCTCTCAGTTGAAGTGTTTCTAAGGTTACACTCCAGACCAAAATGTTATGCGAACAACTATCAGGAAAACTCTCTTGACGTAGTTAAATAATTGATTATTGTTCTTGTTGCCTAATCCAGATACACTCTTAATTTGATTAATATAGATCAAACTTGTACGGTCTTTCCTAAAAGATCACTTATATATCATTAAAAGGATCTGTACGCTTTACATGTAGCTTTTCTTTATAATATCAACTACTTTTAATCTGAGACGTCGTTCGCTATGTCTAGTTCATGTTATAAGTTGTATAACATTGGACTTTCTTCAAAATTTCAGGGCGAAAGAGTTTGGCACAGGCCACAGGAACGGTTGCAATTCAAACCATTCATCTCAAAACTGTTGCTTTTCGAGTTGAAATTCAAGCAGAAGCTATGCAAAATGATAAAACCCACATAATTCTATCGTACGATGATTTGCTAGATACGTGTTTTAATCAACTTTATATTTCTATTGAGAACAAATTTTTAAGATCTGTCATACCAGAAACTCCTCAAGTAAAAAAGAAGGAAGAGAAAAGAGGAGAAAGTTTCACCATCATTCAGACGTCAACCAAAATTTTAAAACTTGCACGACTGGAACTTAGTGGTGTAAGAGACTAAACTATTAGCTTGATTCTGCTCATATATTGAATTTATCGATACTTTAGTTGGCAAAGTACCCTCGTATCAGTCATAGTTTATTAGGTAAAAGCTGCGCCGGATTAGAGAATCGACACATGCACCTTTCAAATGACAATTGCTACTACGTGAGACGGCACACAAGATAAAAGGAATTAGTCTATCTTTCCCTCTCTAGATTTCTTCTTTCAATATAAATATTTCAATTTGCACATATATTATCTATTTATACTATATTTAAAGCACAAAAATCCTTAGTGAAATATCGTTCACCTTTTTTACCCTTTAAAAATAAATATTACATTGAACAAAATTATAATTTAGATTTACTTTCCTAATATTTAGAATTTTGAAATCAATTAAGATTTTAGCTATTAAATATTTATTTATTCAACAAGGTAGGAAGTCCTAATATTTAAAATTTTAAGTCAACCAAGTATATTACAAATCCTTTCCTTGAAAATTTGGTTATCCAAACACGAGAGAAAGAAAAATATGATTGAACCTGATTATCATAATTTATCGTAAAATTGAGGTTCGATGTAATTTATTTTGCTGATCAAATCTCAATAATTAGTGATTCAATGTAATTCAACTAAAATATTGCATATTAAATTATTTCTTTTTTTAAAACTTATAATGAGCTAATATTAACAATTTCAATCAACAAAAAATTCATAATAATATTATTTTTGGTTGTATGTAAATTATAATTATAGTTGAATATAACAACTGTAATTATTCACAAAATATTACCGTATGTACGAAGCCTTAATATTTAATAATTTAAAATTAATATAATATGAATAATTAATATTTTTTGTTTTCGATGAGGACCACTTATCGGGAGGTTTTTTTTCCTTTCCATAAATAGGCTTTCCCAACGACAATAGGGATTCTTACTTGTTTTTGCATGATTTGGAATAGGAGTGACAAATACATGATTTACTTCAAATTTTTAAATAATAATTTATTCAAAGTTTACATTATAATTTTAACCAAGACAAATTGTAGCTTTATTTAGTTAATCGGATTGTATTGCACGATAGTCTATGAATCTTCACTTAATGTTAACACAAAAAAAAAAAAATTAATTACATATAATTTATTACATCGTCTTTAATATGAAATAAAAAATAAAGCGTAAAAGAAAAATCTTTATAGAATAATGAAGGTGGCAATTACACCCAAAGAAAAAACTACTACCAACTTTTAATTTACACCTGAAGTAATCATAGGTTACTTTCTTTCGTTCTTTAATTTTTATTAAACATAAATACACTGTTTAATATTATAGTTAAATAAATTCATTAAATTAAGGTTCACGCGCAAAGCGCGTACCCTAAGACTAGTCTCTGAATACCTTTATATAGGAGATAAAGCAATATAAACAAGTTCTCTTTTGAGTTAATTAAAAGTAATTGTGGGCTAAAGATAACACATGTTAAATATTATTGAGAACATGTTCGCGAATGAGTAACCTGAATGAGATTTTTACTGATGTTATTTCTGGTGGTTATTGTAAAGTAATCCTGATTGCATTCATCAGGATTTTCATATGTAGTTAAATGTGTACTATACGTTTATTTACTTTAAGACATTTTAATAAAACGAGTAACGGTGTATTTTTGGGGTAAGAAAAAAAGAAGTTACAGCAGAAAATTGAAATTTAATTGAGAGAGTTGAAGCCTAACATTTACTAGAAGGATTTAAGTTGTAGTAATAATTTGTAAGGTAATTGTTTTAGATTATCAATGTAATGTAATCATACTAACAGTTTAGTTACATATTTTCTTAGTTATCAGTTCACGCTTACTATAAAAATTACCTACTTTTATATAACTTGACAGTATAAATTTTTATTCCACTCTCTTACAGTAAAAACCAAATCCCAGAAAGGATAGTTGGTGCAAATAAGAAATTAAAATGGGCCTTTATAGCTTTTGAGTGGTCTACAGAAATTGAAGCCCATCCAATTCAAATCCATGAAAACGCTTAATTCAGATAGAAGTTGAAGCCCAGCCCAGTCAAATCAACGAAGTATTGTTTGAGTTACAGTTTTCTACTTCACTCATAATTAACACACAAGCAAGATAATGAAGGTGGGCGGTGGAGTGGCTCTCGGATGTCCACGCGCCGTCGCATTTCCCGGCATTTTCTTCGGCCGCTGCCGACCAGCATTCCGTTGCTATTCCTCTTCTTCTTCTTCTCCAGGTAATGTAAATTCCAAACCTATTACTTCTCTGTGTATATTTATTTGTACATACATATGGATAGAGGCGTAATTAATTAGTATACTTAGAGTGAAATTTGAATTTTCAAATTGGCGGTTGTCCATTCGCGTGTCATGTTAGTAAAACATGAGTTTCTTCAGTGTACTGAGCTATTTGATCCAGTTTAATTTGATCCTAGCTGGTTACTGGTAAACGTTTCATTTATTTGAATGCATGAATGGGTAGTGGAGTGAGGATGTTGGGATTTTTGGAATACAGGTCATCTGTCCTTTATCAAAGA
This sequence comes from Nicotiana obtusifolia, assembly GCA_002018475.1. Lineage (NCBI taxonomy): Eukaryota > Viridiplantae > Streptophyta > Magnoliopsida > Solanales > Solanaceae > Nicotiana > Nicotiana obtusifolia. Next base: position 124,880 of record MCJB01050530.1, read on the forward strand.
TGTAGCTGCAACTCAAGCACCGGAGCATTTGAATGAACTTCTCAAAATCCTTCAGGTGAGAGGTGAGGCACTCTAATTCCATGTTTTAAATTTTCATTTCATTAACATTTGTGTGGGGAATAAATGTTTGATTAATCTGAGGTATGCTTCTATGGAAAAACAAATCAAATTAAATAGAGAAGCCGGCTTTAATTAGTTATTCCTGATAAAAATGTCTTTACAGGTATGGTGGAGTCTTTTTTTGGAAAACTTACCTTGTTCTGTATGTGTCAGAATATCTGGTTCAGAGAGCTTCTAGTTCGAGCTAAACATTACTACATTAGTACCTACACTTACCTATTTAATGCATGTTATTATTTGGATATAACTTAAAGCTATTGAAACTTAAGGTGTCACGACTCACGGCGTATCGGATTAGGGTAATCCTCTGCTCTTGGTTACTCTATATTAAGCAAATGTTGTATGATGATCTTTTAGAGCCGACAGTGACTTGTGTGTATCCTTTATTAGGCTTACTAGCCGAGATTCTGTTTTTGGCTTAGGTTGGTATTGATATAGTCTTCAAACTGCGGAGAGTTGATAGTTTTTTTTATTACTACAATAACTGATGGTCATTTGAAACTTATGCATTGCTCAACACCTTGTGATAGGTGAGGAAATAATTTCTCCTGGTGCCAAGCGAGGGCTGATTCCTCTAGCGATTCCTCTTTCCAGAAAGGGTTCAGGTATGGTGGGAACTGAATTTCATATCAAACTTCTTTAAGTTGAAAGTATGCTTCTATGTTCATTGTTTTTTCCTTCTTTTTTTTCTTTGTAGATTCTGTAACTGCACTGTTACGATGGCCAACTGCCCCATCTGGGTAATATAATTCATCAAATTGCTGAGTTTTGTTGATTTATCTAATCTGCTTTTTTGGAGCTATCTTGGTTTATTCTCTGGGTTTGATTCTCCTAACTGCTCTCAGAGAAAAAGGGAAAAAGAATATTTTGTATTTGATCTAAATCCTCATTGTTCACAGGATGGAGATGCCATTGGTAGAGGTGCGCAAGTATGGTGTATGGCTATTAGCTAAGAATGTAAGCTACTATGAACTTGCTCTACTACTTGGGATCTGGATGAAGTTTGAGAGGGTTAATTGCTTCTCTTGTACTCTGGCAGCTTTGGTAGCATGCATGAATGGACACAATTTATCTCTCACCTTTCCATTTTACCATGATATAGGTAGATCAGTACATTCACAGGGTATTGGTGGAAGAAGATGCAAACAGTCATCAAGAAAGAGCGGATGAATTGTTCCGGATTTCAGCTGGTACGGGAAAGAAACTTTATGAGAAGGGTGACTTTATAACATCAAAAATTTCAAGCTTAGATACTTATATATTGAAGAAGGTAGAAGGAAGTATGTATGCTGCAGTATCTTATGTTGGGCATTAGTTGACTCAGACTAATTGCGGCCATGTAATATTCTTTTTAGGTTGGCTTGTTTCCAGACGTACTGGAGCGCAGAGTCAAGCAGCATTTTGACAATGGAGACAATGTAAGAAAGTGGTTCTTTATTTAGTAAGCAATGCTCAATTCTTAGCATTTGGGTGATATGTGCGTGCTGTTGGAAGATTTCAGCTCTGGTGACAGGAGAATTTTATACAAAGAAGGAGCATTTTCCAGGATTCGCGCGGCCTTTTGTCTTTAATGCTGAAATTCTGCTGAAGTCTGTATATCTCGTAGTTCTTGTTCCTCCTTAAATAATTATATCTATTAAACAAGTTATTTTTATAGCATATTTACTCAAATTCTTCTCTTCTTGTCTAGGGTTGGGCGCAATGTAGAAGCTAAAGATGCTGCTAGAGGGGCTTTAAAATCACCATGGTGGACTTTGGGTTGCGAGTACCATGTATACCACTCCTTGATTCAATCAATATCTTCTTGCCTTTTGCAGCACACTGACGTTAGGTCTGTTTGCTTACTCTTTGTTGAACCCCATGCAGGAAGTTGCTAGTATAGCTGAATGGGAAGATGAACAAATCGAGTACATCAAAGAGAAAGTAACTGAGGAGGGTAGGCAAGCTGATCTAAAGAAAGGGAAGGAACCTGCTCAGGTTTGACCAAATCCTTTAAATCAATTTCAGTTCAGATTTGTTTGTGTACTAAAAGGATATATCTCTTGGTGGTTTCCGCACTTGCATAGTTAGTATTTCGAATTAGTGCTACTCCGTGCAGAAGAACAGCCTAGCTCCTTTTTCACACTATACCTACTTTGCAGGTTGCATTGGATGAAGCTGCTTTCTTGTTGGATCTAGCTTCCATTGACGGTACATGGGACAATTGTGTGGAAAGGATTGCTGAATGTTACAAGAAGGCAGGGCTGCATGATGTTGCCAACTTTGTGGTTTACAGAGACTGAATTACCAGTAACTTTTCTGAATACTAGACGTGTTATACGAGAGACTTCCTACAATTCCTAGTTTGTATTGGCCTATCCAGTTTTGACTCTAGTGCTGTGTATTTTAGTTCTTTGCAGTATAACAAGAAGACACTTTACATCAGTCCTTTTAAATGCACTGCCATTGAGGTCTCTTCCCTCACGCTGGCATCAATTGTAAAAGACCAGAAAAGGAAAAACAATAGTAATAAATAGCTCGCAGAAGTTGAAGCATCTATGAAGTATTGTTCGCGATCCAAACAGCTGTTTACTCGTTCGATAGTGGAATTAGAAAAGGAACCCCAGATTTGTGCAACGTGCAAAGTTATTCAATTATATTTGTTGGGGGTCAAATGTTGGCATAATAACAGGAAAATACTCATGCTCACAGAAATTTCAGTTTACTTGTTCGTTTTTTTCTTCTTCCAAGTACACATTACTCGACCAGCAAAAAGAGTATTTCACAAGTATGAAGCACATGTCACACTCATTACACTTTGGTTCATGCACCAATTTTTATCCCTAGTTCCATTTGCCATGGAAAAACTATATCAATGAGGTTTACGGGTAAGTTCTAGTTCTCATATACAATACTACTTACAGTAGAACAAGAAAAGGAAAAAGAGAAAAGAAAGAGAGGGAGACAGAGAGTGGGAAACAAAAACATTGCTTTCTGCGCCAAACCAAGCCATGAATGAAGCATAGACATCACTAGAACCAACAGGCCTGCAGCTCCGAATGACATCCATGCAGGTCATACGTTAAGTTTTGTCTTGCTACTATTTTTCTTGCCTTTTCGCAACAGCTTCTTCCACAATCCTAGACCATTCTTTTTCTTGCTAGGTACAATAGCCCGGGAGCCATTAACAGCTTCACATCCTGAATGCGTGCTCCCATTTGTCAATGGAGATTTTTCCGGTTTTTCCACTGAACCGCCAACACTGGAGGATGTATTTCTCTTGGCATCAAGAATGACCTCCTTGGTAGTAGGAGAACCCATTTCATTGTCCTCAGCCAGCATCTTGTCAAGAAGAGATGAACGACGTCCAAAACTCTTCCTTGGGGTTGCCATGGTAGCACTAGTTGTTTCTGAGGTTGTAGATATCACCTTATCAAAGAGAGCTGCATCTCCAGGCGAGGCCAATGCTTTCAACTGCTTCCCTAGGTTCAAAATAGTCTCTTGACACTCTGCCAACTTTTCTGAAGCTGCAGTGATTTCCCTATCCTACAAAATTAAACAGAATATTTAAATGAACGTGGTCAGAAGATTTGCGAGGCCTGAAGGAATTTAACTGAAGCTGATGGGAACTTACGCTTTGAAGAGGCTTTTCTTCAGGGTCCACCTCGGCATCTGCTAACTCCCTTTGTTTCGTGCTGCAAGTTACGTGTTTCAGGAAAAGAAAATCCCCTAGCCAATTATCTTTAATAAAATTTACAAAAGAATCAGATGTACCTTTCTTGCTGCAGCTGAAGCATATGACATGCTGAATCGAGCTTCTTATAGGAGTTATTTTTGTCCTCGAGTTCCTTTTCTAAACAGCAAGCCTTTCGACAAGCTTCATTCAGTTCCAGTTTAGCTGCTTTGAATTGCATCTCAAAGTCTTCTTTCGCCATCTTTTCTTTCTCAATTTGATCCTCAGTCATCTCCTTTGATTGTCTGAGATCTTCTACTTCTTTTTGCAAGCTTTTGATTGTTTTCTCTGATTCCTGAAGTTGAACCATCAAGGAATCACTCCTAACAGTTTCTGCTTGCAGTTTCTCATCCAAATCCGCCTTTGTAAGTCCATCTTCTGGAAACTCATCTTTCGATAATTGACTTTCATCATCTACAGATGGTAGAATTTTTTCCTCTGGCAAAGAACTCATACGGCCGAGTGAGGAAAAACCCGGAGAGTATAATGAGTTTCCTCTTCCTGTCTGAAGTTTATCAAATTCAAAGATAGGATTAATCCCTCCAGTTTCCATTTCAATCTCACTTCGCGAATCATCCCAGTCAAAATGGTTTTTTATAGCATCCTTCATGCTTGAAACATCTTGAAGGGAAAAACAGTGGTTCACAATCCATTCCAGGGTCCAAGTTAATCTTTCAGTAAACTTCTCTATGTGAACCTTTCCATTCAATAAATCACGGCAAGTTTGAACAAATTCTTGAAGAATAGCAGATAGTTCTGAAGTTTTCCACTGGAAAACACGAACCATATAGGCTGTATCCTTCGGTGCACTTTCATATGGTAGAAGTCCATTATCCTTGCAAGATAAGATGTCTGGAATATTGTCATCCGACGAGGGTATATTGATCCCTTCTATGATATCAATCACCTTATTAATCGATGTACCCATGTATGACAACATGTTTGGTTCACACTGTTTTGCCAATGGGACATTCTCACCAGTTCCTGTATTTGATGACTGCCATATTAATGAGTCATCATGTATACCCTGAGATATACACTCACCAATGTTGGGAGTACATGCAACATCAGTATCTATTGAGCTTTCATTTGCTTCCACAGGGTTCTTAGTTGAGGAACAATTTTGTGCCAGAGCATTTTTAATATCTGCCAGTATTTCATATGGGTTTCTTTGTGTTACATGGCCATGCTCCAAAAGCATTTTCAGTATGTTATCTACTCCAGTAGTAGCTTTATCTGTCAATGTTCCTTTCAACTGGATATCATTGCTGGAGACATAACGATTTGTTACAGGAACTCTCTCTCTACTATCTCCTTCTGATGAATGCGAACATAACTGAAACTCCAAAGCACCCCCATCTCCCTTTTCCCTCGGTAAGGCATGATGAAGAGCTCCCAGAGGGTTATCTGTAGACTCAACTGCTAATTTTTCCATCTCCGCAAAGTCATCCATCAGATTTATATCTGAAGCTCCTACACTTATAGATGATGGTGGACCTATTTGTTTCTCATTTTTGAAATGCTCCAGCTCTGACATTAGGGCAGAAGCCCACGACTCGGAACAGCCACCTATGTCATCGCTGCCCATATCAGACAGCGATGTCACAGACAGTTCCTGCGCAGAGGGAAGATATTTTTCTGGTTCAGCAGTTTGAGCATTTGTCATCATAGATAGTTTGAGTTCATTAGTTCTTTTGTATAGCGCTTCTTTCAGAGTCCGATTTTCCTCATCCAACATGCATAAATGCTCAGCGAGGAAGTTAATCTTCCTGTTTGGAGTATCAGGAGCCGTCTCCGAAGTTAAGTCTATTGAACTATTTGGAGACGGATTTGACTTCCTTCTCCTCATTTTAGCATGATCCTTCCCCAACATTTCAACTTCATTCTTCATTTTGGCCAAGGCGGCAGGGCCTGGCAATCTCTTTCTAACAAGGATGCGTAGCCTTTGACATTCTGAGTCCAGTTTTGCAATTTTCTTCACACTCTCCAGATATTGCTTGTGTGAAACATCAGCTGTTCGGCGATTAAATTCTCTCTCTTCATTCCGGATCTCAAGCTCCTTCTCAAGGACCCGGACCTCATACCGCAGAGAAGCATTCTCTTTTCCAGCAGATTCCAGTCGCGTTTTCAAGGCACTGAAATCTGCTTCTGCCTGAGCTAATTGTCCTTTTAAATGACCCGTTGCCTTTTCCTTTGCCATGAGAGCCATACTAAGCTGAGTGTTCTCGGAACCTAATCGGGAAAGCTTTTGCCCTGCATCTGCTAATTTTCTCTCTAAGAGAGTCCTTGTTTTTTCGAACTCTTTCGATGCCTTCAATACTGCATCGTGAATCCTGTTCTCCTGCTCATCTCTAACAAAACGCAACTGCTGCATACATTCCTTGAGTGCTGCATCCAAGTTAACTAATCTCTCTTCACCCGCTGCGCTGTGCTTTAGAGCTTTTTCTAGTTCTTGCTTTAGCAATCTTGCTTCTGTTTCAGTCTTCTCCCAGCCTACATATACCACTTGTAAGCGACTGTTTTGGGGGGGAAAAAACTACGTTTCTGTGATTTCCAGGGAGGATAGAACGTAAAACAATATAAAAAGAAGCTAAACACATGAATATGTAATGGTAAATTAGCTAGGTTTACCTGCAATTGCTTCCTGTGCAATTTTCATCTGTTTCTGTGCAAAATCATCTTTAGCACGACATTCCACCTGAGCAGAAGAAAGCTTGGCATTCACAACCTCCAGCTCTCTTTCTAGTTCAGCTTTATCACTCAATACTGTCTGCAACTAGAAGAAGAATACAAAAGCTGGTTCAGAGAACATAAGACTATCATCAACCAAAAAGCTGAAGCACATGTAAGCATAGAAGATTTCATCAAGTTCAAGCAGGATCATCATTTCATCGGCTTCCAACAGCAGATACATCCCCATCTAATTAGGTTTGAGTTTCTTGTCACGGGGGACGTACAGAAGGTTATCGAGCCAGTTTGAACCCCACCTCGCCCTCCTGCCCCCCTCTTTATTTTATGAACTTTTAATTCTTTCTCCAGGTGGAAAAGGGTTTCACTGGCGGGAAGGATGCCTCTGAAAGTGGTGAGAAATATTTGTCTTTTATTGATGAGAAAACACAATATTTTCAACTGTCAAGAAAGTAAGAGCTCGAGATTTTAATCTCCTTAAAGAATTACTATTAAGTGGGCTTCTTTATGACTAATTCCATCTTCCAATTATCCAAAGATCCAGTTATGTAATGATAAATGGACCGAGGACTGTCCAAGACTATATAAGAGACCAAAGACCTCAAATCCCACCGATGTGGGACAACTCAACACACCCTCTCACGCCCAGACCTGCACTCTGGAGCGTGGACAACATAAATGGGAGCCCAAACAATAATTGGGATGGGCTTGGCTCTGATACCATGATAAATGGACCTTGGGCCTAACTCAATCCCAAAAGCTAGCTTATGAGATGAGGACTGTCAAGACCATATAAGGAGACCAAAGACCTCAAATCCCACCGATGTGGGACAACTCAACATGTAATGCATTTATCTTTCTCAGCTCAGATGAAAGTATACTTTAAGCCAGTATAAACTCTCACATACTGGAAATGAAAGGATTGTTTACATAATCTATAAGGCGCATATTCTTCTAATTCATCACTCCCGAGTCAACAAAACCCCAACAAGTTACTGCGGCTTGTAGTTGGACCCTGGTCATTTAGTTAACTCATATCTCTAATCAATTTGTGGTCAAAAAGCAAAGGTAGAGGCAGTTTCTTAAATTTTCTGTTACCAGGGAAATGAAACGTGTGAGAGTCAAACTTGACCAACAAGCTAAATAAATCGGGCAATGAACGGGGAAGAAAAATTAAAAAGACTATGTATTTAGTTACCTCTTCGTCATGTCTTCTCGAAGAGATATTTGCTTTGTCTTCAGCAACCGTGTTTTTATCTGAGGATTTTTTCTTCCAGGGCCATGATTTGTGATCCATTGTCTTTCAGAATATCTTCAGGTTCAGACTTATTTATCCAAAATGTTGCAGTTACTCGGTTCTTGTCTTAACTACATCGATACAATAGAACATCTGCATAAAAAGAGTTCTTTTTTAACATAACAATTTGACGAATACAACTTACACAGTGAAATCTCAGACTCATAGGAGAAATGGAAACAAGAAGATGCAATTTGAAAGTGCTTCCCAGAGTCAACTTCACAAATCTAATATTGAAATCATTGGCACTCAACGAATTGATGTAAAAAATAATCTCATATTAGTGAATAAGATCCATTTCTAGAGTAATTTCCAAAGTCACTGTACAACTCTATACTCTCCTCTATAAATACCATTTATATATAATGCTTGCAAAAGTTGCATTTGAATATAAGAGATGAAGATAATCTCGTATGATATATTTCACAAATTCATTACCTCGTTGCCCAAGGATCAATTAATAAAAAAAATCGGTTGACACACACGTTCAGTGCAGTAAAACAACATCCCAAAACAGAAACCACAAAAATAGAGAACAGCAATTACTGATCCGTGAAAGAGAAAAAAAAAAAAAAAAAGGAAAGTGAGCTCATTATTAAGAAACAGGCTTACCTTCTGACATTAAGTAGTAGAACACAAACTCCGACCAGCTCATGAATCTGTCCGAAGACAACAATGCAAATGAAAATTTTCAACTAAAAACTAATACTTAAACAAACAGTAGTATAAAACTAGTAAAACATCATTTTCAAAGCATACTTCACTTACATTATCTATCCTACCTACCACCATTTACAGAGCAATGAGTATTTGAAGAAGCGAAATGCCAATAAACGACGAAGCACTAAAAACAGAGTTGAAAAAGGAAGAAGGGAATAGGAAGCGGAAGTGGTGTCGGTATCTGGATCTGAAGAAAGCGAACTGTGAATGGTATACGGGTCGGGTCGGGAAATGAAGGGGACAGTGGAGATAAAGTTTCGCGGGTTGCTTTGGTTAGAGGGAGCGTAAGAGAGAAAGAAGGTCAGTGTCAACTGTCAACCACTCACACGGTTCTCGTGTGAGTCGAGTTGAGAGAAATGTCACTGTCTATTGTCCCTACTGCTGACTTGTTTATGGACCAAAACTTGTTCTACTCACTTTTACTATATTTTGCTACACTTGATGTTGTTGTATTGTGACTATTGTCATAAGTTTAAACTAAGGGTGTGTTTGCTATGTCTTTTTCCATTTTTCTTGTACGAAATAGTTTGTAAAATATTTTTTTAGATTTATATTTTTTTAATATTTTTTAAAAATTAAAGGAAAATGACTTTCCTAGAAAATATTAGGAAAATATTTTTCAAAAATTCTACCTCCTCTCATATCTGACCCCAATCCTCTTCAACTTTAGTTTTTTGTTTTATTCGTTTTTCTGCGCCGTCCACCCACCCCAAC